>BMAO01011761.1:0-53877 GCA_019973975.1 Trichonephila clavata
GCTTTTATTTATTAAAAGCTTTTATTTAACTTACAATGTATGTATGTATGTATGTATGTAATTTGTTCGGGTGGAATCTTGCAACTCAATTTAAAGCTGATATCTTCCTCCCATTGAGCTGAAATTTTGTATACACGTTTAGTTTGGATGACAATGCATGTTTTGACCATTTATATTCCGATATTGCAATTAATTAAAAAGATATTAATTAAAAACGTTAAACTAATTTTGGGCGCCAACTTGGATATATCTGCATTGTTGCAATAATTTTATTGTTACAACAATGACAAAAGTTGGCGTCGAAAATCGGTTTTCAGCCAAACTGGAATTTCATAACGTTGCGCTATTGACTGTATTAATTAACTTTGTCTAAAAAATAATTACATTTCTACAACGTAAAAATAATCTAATTTCTACAACATATGCAATTTTTTTTACAAATTTCTATCTATTTTCTTGGATTTAAATTCAAAACAAAAAAAAGTAGAGCTATTTTTCAAGTAGATTGGTACATTGTATACCTTTCTCAACGCTGCCAAGTTAAACTGAGATGGAGTATTATAGAAACTCTAACTTTAACCCTTTAAATGGTTTGCCCATACACCTTACGGGCTACTGAAAGTTAGCCACAACCGGTTTGCCCGTGAGCTGTATAGGCAACGAAATGTTTTCTTTCTATATTTTATTTGCACAGACATTTTTATTCCTATAATAAGGTTATTAGTATAGTGTGTCTTTAGGAGATGCAGAGAGAGAGAGTTTGTCCATGGTACTGAACTACTCTTCATTCAGAATTTTGGTAGTGGGGAAGGTGAGAATTTTTCACTGAAGGTAAGAATATAAACTGGTGTGCAAAAATTAAGGACGAAGTCAAAAAATTAGCATATCAGCTGAACGAAGAGGCAGAGCGGACAGAAAGACCAATCAGGAGATTAAGTGAGGTGATGTACGGTAGCACATGCGCAGATATGCAGGTAGACGTAATGGGGGAGTGTCTGAGTAGTAAAGCATGTTGTCGGTGTAAGATTAGTATTTCTGGCAAAGAGATTGTACACCGTATAGCAGTTAAAATCACACCGAGTTGCTGCCTCAGCGAGAAATGGCGAATAATCAATCTGTTAGACGACATCTGGATGCTTTTACCCGAGGTCGAATCATTGGGAAGTTGGAGGAAGGTCGCAGTGTGACAAGTGTGGCTGCAGAGTTCGGAATTGCTCACAGCATCGTTTCACGACTTTGGAGACAATTTCAAACTACAGGAACAGCTATCCGGGGGTTCAGTAGTGGTCGTCCACGAGGAACCACACACGCAGATGACCGATATATTGCCTTACAGGCCAGAAGAAACAGGCGGCAGACAGCGGGAGAAATCGCTAGACACACGACACAGGCGACTGGACGACCGATATCGCGTTTTACCGTGGCCAGAAGACTGCACGGTGGTGGTCTGTTTGCACGACGCCCTGTACGGTGTGTACCTCTAACGCCTGCCCATCGGAGAAGGCGTTCTCTGTGGTGCCGGGAATACCGGAATTGGAGAGACAATGAATGGGGACGAGTACTCTTTACAGATGAGAGCAGATTCCGTCTGAGTAGCGATTCTCATCGCATACTCATCTGGAGAGAGCGGGGAAGCCGCAATAATCCCTCGAACATCATTGAAAGGGACAGGTATGGAGGTGGCGGTGTTCTCGTTTGGGGAGGCATCATGCTTGGTAGTCGTACAGACCTTCACATCTTCAACGCAGGTTCAGTCAACGGGACCCGTTATTGTAACGAGATTCTTCTTCCATATGTGCGTCTTTTTAGAGGCGCTATGGGTCCGCAGTTCCTTTTCATGGACGACAATGCACCATGTCATCGCACAGTAGCTGCCGAACAGCTCTTAGAGAGTGAGGATATTGAACGTATGGATTGGCCGGCACTATCTCCGGATCTCAATCCCATCGATCATGTATGGGATTTACTAGGCAGACGCTTGGCAGCTCGTACCTTACCACCAGTAACGATTCCGGAGCTTCGATTGGCGCTGCAAGACGAATGGGCAGCAATGCCTCAACAACTCATTGACACCCTGATTCTCAGCATGGGCAGACGCTGTGAAACCTGCCTAGCAGTCAGAGGAGATCATATCCCCTACTAAAGACCGGATATTTCTTGCTGGACACCCATCACAGGGATGTTTCGGCCTTCAGTTGCATTGCGCTCCATGCTACTTTTTCAATAAAGCTTCTTTTTATCCCTCTGATTTCTCTTTTAGTAAGTGTTGCTTACATTACTCATGTCCTTACGTATTGGGGATCTTACGGTATTAAATGTGTTGATTTGGAATACTTTTGTACAAAGTTATATTGAAAAAACCGTCTCGTCCTTAATTTTTGCACACCAGTGTATATTCTTGAAAATATTGGATAAAGAACGGGGATTTACAAGGCAATGTACAATGTGTTGCCTAAGGAAAATGGATAGATAATCCAAAGAAGTCGATATTATCTCTATCCCCATTGGAATATAAGACTTAGTGTTATACACTATTCTTCATATTGTGTGTGCATATAAATATGCACACACATGAAATCCTATCAATCGTATGAAAAAGAGGTATGAACATGAAATTTTTTGGTAAGTGGAAGAAAATATATTTTAAGCTATATGTGAAATATTCTTCATAGTACGCAGAATGTACTCATTAAAAACAAATATTTAAGGGTTTTTGTGTTCAAAAATTATAAAATAAAAAAAGGTGAGTAAAATTTTAAACCGGAGATTAAAATAAAAATCTTCCATTTTCGCGCGTTCTGTTAATTATTATGCTTAGTTACATGCAGTTAAAAAATGGGCTTTTTTCGGGAAAATTTTGGTCAAAAAAATTGACCGCTTAAGAGGTTAATCTATGAAGCTCAGACAAAAAATAATTATAGAATCGGAAAGATCATTTATTTCGTCCCGATAAGGTATAATGTTTTTTACGAAATAATATTTGTATTTCTTACGATTTTTTTTTTTAATAAATCAAAATCGATGCATTTTTATAAAAATAATGTCTAAATCGTTGCGCATGCAATTTTTTTTTGTTTAAATGAATCGACATTCCTTACTAAAATAGCTCAAGCTTTGCTTTTTTAGAATTAGTCATTTAAAAAATAAAATGCCGAAAACATTTTTTTTACGATTTTTCAAGAAATACTCAAAATTTTAATTAAACATTTAATAACTTCGTCATTTATGAAGAAAATCTCATGAATTTTTTTTCCGTGTGTAGGACAATATTACTCAAGATCTGTACGAAGATTGAAAAAATTGCTTAAAAATTACGGATTTAAAAAAATTGTGTTTTTAGTCTAGTACCCTTTTTGGGGGAATTCATTTAGCTAACTGTTCGAAAATAACCGGCAAACACCTAGCATTGAATGAGATGAACATACTGAGAAACCTGTCCAGTGATAACTAAAAAGTGAAAAATAAATTAAAAGTAAAAAAGCTTTTTTAAAACAAGCTTTTATTTAAACGCGCTAAAAAGAATAAAATAAATTTTTCTTTAAAACTTTTTTTACTATCAACTTTTTCCGTCATTACACAATTTATATGATATAAAAGCTTGTCGCGAGATTTACCTCTGCAGATAAACAAGTAAATTAAATAACTTGATCGGATTGATTTTAATTTTTAAAAATTTCAAACTAAGTAAATAAGAGTACTTTAATCTCGCGACGAGCTTTTATATCATATAAATTGTGTAATGACGAAAAAAGTTGATAGTAAAAAAAGTTTTAAAGAAAAATTTATTTTATTCTTTTTAGCGCGTTTAAATAAAAGCTTGTTTTAAAAAAGCTTTTTTACTTTTAATTTATATTAATTACACAATCACTTATATTTGAATTTCTTGAAAAAATGTCAATTCAAAAAAAAAAAAATAGCTTGTTTCTGTTACACGAATATTTGTTGTATGAATTCAATTGTTTTTTGCGTTACATATTGGGTGTAATTACTTAACATAGAAATAAAAGTTATCTAGATACACTAGTTTTGTTAGACTAATTTTAAAATTTTGAGGTTACATTGAATCAGTTGTGCTAAAAAAATAAGTGTAGTATTTTGTTTTATGATTTATAATGTATCGTTTTATGATTGAGATGATTTTTTAATTGAAATTAATTAAGCCTTTGTGTGAGCTATTTGTTTTGCTCTTGTACATAGTCAACTATTATTAATATAGATCTCATGAATTAAGCATTGGAAATTATTATGGGAATTAAACTGCTTTGTAGAGAGCTCGGAGCATCCTGACTATGTCTCGTGAATATTCGCCTGCATAGAGGATCAAGGTTCTTCAAGCTTCATGAACTGATATGATACACATGAAATGTAGGATAGTGCAAAATGCTCACTTATTTGGTATGTTCAAATTTTATTAATAACTTAAAGTAATCCAAGTAATTGTACTAATTTACATATTTATTTAATTCATACATATTTGTTAAACTGAAGATTAGCAATTGATTTGTTTTCAATTTATTCTAAATTTAAATTGCATTATGAATTTTTTTGACTGATAAATATTTATTTATGAAAATTTTACTTTTAAATCATTTTTCTTTCAGAATTTTTTTCCATAAATTGGAGGAATTAGGACAATCCAATGGAATTTGAAGTTGGATACCAAAGTTTTTTTTAGAAAAAAAAAATTACAATTGGGTTCTATTTGTTATTTGTAAATGTGTGTGTGTTTTTCATGTTAATCATCCAATTTATTTCTGTGTAGTGTTTTTTTTACTTGTGTTAAAGACTTTTCACACAAATTAAAGACTTCACATAAATATGTTGTATTAAAGTCCTTTTACAGCTTTTGCTGAAATGTAAAGATATTCTGTGTAAAATTTTAACCAAAATTCAAGATCATCTAATTCATATATTTTAACTCAGAATCTGTTAATACTTCAATCAGTTCTTGTTCTATTAGTTATGTATCCTGATTTTTATTAAAGGGGAATTTTAACAGGATAACTCTTTTAATACTATGGAAAATTTATATCCTTTTTAATTTTAAATTCTGTGTGAAAATATAAAAAAAAATGTTCTGAACATGAATTTTACTTAGTATTATATTAAATATAAGATAATATGCAAGAGATTTTGCTTCTTATATTGAGTTACAGTTATTTTGATCTTAATTAACTCACAAAGAATGGAATATTTAACAATTTGAATTAATATAAATGTATATATTTGAAATGTGTGTATGTCATTAGTTAATTAATTTTATAATTGCCTCTATTTGATTTAAAAATTCTTCAAATAATTCTTTAGTATTATAGGTATATAAAAATAAGCACTGTGTAATTCAAATAATTACAAATGAACAATATGTTCATTCAATTACAAATAGAAAATATGTAGCTTAAATTGTAAATAAACACTGTGTTGTTCAAAATAATGGCAAATAAGCAATTTTTTAAAAATTTTCAATGACCAAGGTTACAGAAGGCTACTCACTACAAAAAGGGAAGGTCTGCGGTGTTAAGTCGATATTCAAACTTAGCAAATAAACAGTTTTTATTTCAAATACTTACAAATAAACTTTCATTAACCAGTTTGTAAAATTCACATTCTCAATCTTTTTGAAAGAATCCGTGATTGACAGAATTCAAAGGACAAAGGCAAGCATTACAAAACTAATGAATTTAATTTACATGCATACTATTGATACTCTTTAACAGCACCAGAGAGCTGGTTTATTGACACTATCCAGTATGTGCTTCTCATAATAACCACCCAAACTTGCTACTTTGCAGCGATTTCTACTTTTAACAGCCCCTCGTAGGGGAATTTTGTCTGTACAAAATTATATACATATTGGGATTACAATATACCTGTGTGTGTGTGTGAATGAATTTTTTAAAGCATAAGTTAAAAATAATTTTTTAAAATTTCTGGCAAAACATATTGAAAAATTAAGAATTGGTGTTTAGAAATTCCAATAATTTTCATCATATTCTATTACTTAGCAATGAAAAATCTGTCAGTAAATGTCACAAATGTATGAACATGAATTGCAACATGAGAACAAACTTCTCTTAATCTGAAAGAATGCTAATTTTAAATGTAACAGATGAATGCAAACAAGTAGAATTGGATAGTTTCAAAGAACACAAAAGTTTAAATGCCCTATTATAAGAATGGTATGGAACATACTGGAGAATTATTTTTAAAATATATAGTTCACTCAAAATAATTAAAAACAATGAATCTCATAAAATATTGAAATTCATATGTAAATTGAGGAATAAAGATAAGTTATCCTTTTTATTAATTTGAAAAAACAATATACACCTAGTCATGCATGTACAATGACCAGTGCTGGAAGCTGAAATCCAGCATTAAAGATATTTATATTCAAAGGTTGACTCTAACCTGTACTTTGCTAAATAAAATAAAAACGGTTAAAACATTATTTCTATATACTGAAAGGGGGTTTTCTTAAATTTGGATTTTAATTTAAAATCTGTTAATGAGTCAATAAGTTGTTTTTTCTCCTCAATTGTCATTCTCAGATGGCCAATAACTTAGAAAGTTGTGAAAATTGGAAAAAATTCTTGAATTATTTCCCAGTAAACATGGCTTGCAAAATCGAGACATATTCGTCAATAATTGAAACTTCCTATAATATGTAGAAATTCAGGGCTGAAAGTTAAAATTTGCTGTTGTTGTAAATATCAAATTTCTCATGTTCTTGAATAAAGTGTTATTTTGAATACTGATTAATGTAAATAATATTATATGAAAATGTCTATAACATGTATTTGCTTAGATTTTTAAATGCATTTTAATAATTTATTCTTAAATGTTGCTGTAGCTAGAATTCTTGAAAATTGTGTATTGAACTTATTAAAATTTTCTCAATGCGTTTATTGTTATACGAGCTAAATTCATTATTTGTCATGTGTTACTCAGTTAATTCTTGCTTACTGCAAGTTACTTATTGATAATGTACTATTTTCTCTACTGATGTTTAAATTTTATAAAAGAAACCTTTTTCTTTTTTTAAAAAAAACTTCATGTTATTTTCTTTTTTAAATGCATTGGAATTTGTTAGCAGCATTTTAAAAATGGAAAGTAATAAATATTTAAAAAAATATTGTTGCATAAAATATTTATTTAAATCTAAATTGAAAATTCTATCTCACATGTAAACCAAATAAAATAATGAATATCATATTAATCTAGATATCCGTCTAATAGTAATACTCTGAAATGTATCTTCACAAACAGCAAACTTTATGTAAATATTAGAAAATAACAGCAAGTGTACATAGATTATTGGTTAATATGAAAGTATTTTTTGCTTTACAAGTGTATATATTATGATTGATAACAATGCTACCATAAGTTCTTCGTTTAATTCTTTTCTTGTAGGCAACTTTGAATTTTATTTAAATTTTTCATTTCAATAAACATACATTATTATACAAGTTTTCCTTGTTTTGTGACATGATTCCAACATATTAAAAGTAAAGGCAATAAAATTGATTCTATAATGTAGTAATGATTTGAAAGCATTGAAAAATATGCAAATTAAGAAATTTGTTTTAAAAAAAATTTTGAATTATAATTTATAGTAATTATTACACAATATTAAGAAAAAATATCACATAATAAAAGGCATAATAGTTTTTAGAAAATCAATTTAATTATTCTTTGTCTAAAATGTATTTTTTACTTATTGAATTGCATATAAATTTTAAAAATAGTATGATTTATATGAATACTATACTGTTTTTAAATACAATTTAAATTTTTAGAAAAATCTTTAAAAAATTACATATATAATATTAGAGTTAACATGCAAGTTTTTGAGTAATTATTAAAAGATTTATCCTTTGGTGTAAATGAATTTTATTTTTACAATACAATGAATTGCATACAACATAAGAGATTTATTAAAATATGTAATTCATACATATATGAATGATATACAATTTTTGAAAAATATCATTTGTTATTTTCTATTAATTACAAAATACAGAAATTGATTTTTTAAAATTTCTGGCAAAACATATGTTTTGAAAAAGCGACCAAGAAGTGGTTTTTTGCAAATTCCAATAATTTCCATCAAATTCAATAGTTTGACAATGGAAATCTTTTTGTCAGTAGATGTTACAAAATAACAACTACTTAATTTCCATATATCCATTTGACCTTGAATTTGATCAAAATATATATGATTTCTTTTTAAATTAAGTTTATCATCTAAAAATAAATTTTTCCTTGGAATTTGTTCCACTACTAGCCCTTTTCCTCTAGTGGGGCATTTTATCTCTAAAAGAGCTGTCTCACAACAGTCGCACATGACAAGCCCTTCTGGAGTTGCCCCAAGAAAGATATTCTCCTTATCTACAAGAAGACCACATGGCAAGAGCATTCCATTTACATGTTGATCTGAGAGATAAGATAAGAATTGCTGCTTTGCTACAGCTTCTTGACTTTTCCCCCAGTCAATGGCAGCATTTGAAAAACTCCTGACAAAGATTTGATCTACCAAACCTTTTTGCCCAGTTTTGCAACGTAAAATCTTTCCAAAAAGGGAAGAAGTCACTCTTCCCTTTCTTTGGTGATTCCACATTGCACTGGATGCTTGGTCTCTTGTAGACAATTCGATATTTTGGATTGTTTCACGCGATAATGAGCAACCCAGTAACATCGGATGTGAGCATCGCCAGGCCTGACGTATTTTAAAATTCCAGAGAATTTTGTTCTAATCATTTGTATTAAATTTGGTAGATGATGTTCTTCCTGGTGCTCTGTTTCACTGGCAGAAGATGTTTCTTCATCATCTGTTAGGTCTTGCAGATATGGTGCATCAGGTTGATGTTTCTAAAATATTAGATTAAATGAATCGATAATGTATTACTTCAATAAAAACACGATGTAATATTAGTTCATACATAACATGAAATAGATTATAGAAACAAGAATTTATTTTACACTCAAGCATCATTTTGCTCACACTCTTGGCAATGGCAAAATTAACTGATATGCATAAACTGGCACTTATGTATTATCTGTTGGTAAAATCACTGATATCTGTCAAACACATTTCGCCACTCAACATTCTCTCATGGTAACAACTAATACATTTTGCTTTTTAAAGTCGTATTGTTTTCCAAAATTAAGTAATTAGTTCACAAACGATAAAAAATTATAAATTTCACTACAATATCCAATGCAAAAAATAACTGCACAGAAAAAAGGTCTGTTTTTATAAATATATGAAAATTAATTTATTTGTAGATTTACCTTCATAGCTTCTATAAAAGTTTTATATGCTTCTTCAGAAGGTAATTTTGATTTTTTAAAAACCTTCTGTTTGCCTTTTCTTTTTCTGCTAAAATTCATTGCTGAAACTTGTATTGGATCAACCTGTTAGAAGCATTGCAATAAATGATTTTAATCTAAAAATACTCGATTAACAATACATAAAAATTTAGGATGGTTTTTTAAATCTGTGTTAGTAAGATTTCAAATAAAAAAAGAAAAACGAGTCTTACAGTAGTCGCATATGATGTGTAACATCTGACATGTTATCGCGGTAAATACGCAATAGTGATTTTAATCCTGAAAAAATGCATCGGGTATAATTGGAAATAATTTTCTGTCGAATAAATATATCTTTAATGAAAATTTTATTTAATTAACACACAGAGTAACGCAATTTTTTATCAAAAATATTTATCCTTGTTCAATTTGGGGAAGAGCGGAGACAATAGATTTATGAAAACTAAAATATGATGCATATACTTGTGATTTCAAAGTTTTTTAAAAATCGTTGCAAAACAGCGTCAGTAACAGTACCACTGTTAGTTGTCAAATCATTTCGATTTGTGTTCATGTCGAGCTTGAGTTAATCTTTCAGAAAACCTATGAGTAGCTCAGCTTCTGGCAAACTGAAGTTAACGTTAAAATCCCCATTCAAAATCATGGGAAGCGAGTGAGTTTTTTTTAAAAAAGAGCAGAACCACCTTCTGTATACGGTAAAAGTACAAAATGCAGGAAATCTTTAATTTTTTTTAACTGTTTGATTCGGAAAAATGTATGCGACCACCGAAATGACTGTTTGTCCATTTTTAAATAAGCATTCTGCCGCACATATGTCCTCAATATATTGACTAACAATACCAGCCCACTTGTTTGACGATCAATAATGTCCACATATTACTCGTATTGTTTTTAAGAATGATGATCGTTGTCAGACGCTTAACAGTAAATATAGTTATAAATATAGTTTACACATATAAATATAACTTCGGATTTCATACACAACGAGCTTTGACATTTGAGCGTAAGAATCGCAAGTTTATTCTGGATGAAGTCTAATATAATAAGACTTGCTGGTATGTGAGAAGTGAATTTAGATTCAAGTAAACGAAACCGAGTTTTTGAATTCCAATCTTTTCAAATGCTAAATTTAACAATATAAAACAAAAAGCTGGTGACTTGATTGCTACTAAAGTTGGACCCCGATACGAGGGTAGCGAAGAGACACCATCAAGCGCATGTTTAAAAATTTGAAATATTAAAGAAAATCAAAAATATACCCGTTTACTTAATTAGTTTTTTTAATCGAGAAATATTTTTTAATCACAATTAAAAATTTTATATTGACAGCGACAGGAATTAACCTCAAAGTATGAAAAGGATTCGCACTAATTCCATATTACTTACTTGTATTTTTTAAGAATGATGAACTTTGTCAGACGCTTAACAAGAAATATAATTATTAATATACAGTTTACACATATATAAATATATCCTCAGATTTCACATACAACGAGCCCTGAGACTTTGACAATTGAGTGTAAGAATTGCAAGCTTATCCTGAATGAAGTCTAACAAGACTTGCTGGTATGAGCGAAGTGGATTTAAGTCATGAAAACGAAATCGAGTTTTTGAATTCGAATCTTTTGAAATGCTACATTTAACAATATAAAAAAGCTGCTGGCTTGATGACTACTAGAGTTGAACCCCTAAGCGAGGGTATAGAAGAGACACCACCAAGCGCGCTGATTGGTCAAATCAAACAGCTCGCTCTTCCCCGGCTTGATGGCTAGTAGAGTTGTACCCTGAGCGAGGGTAGCGAAGAGCGCGCTTATTGGTCAAATCAAACAGCGCGCGCTTCTCCGACTTCCTATTACGCATTTCCGTCCCTTTTCACGAAATCACTCCAACAAATATCCAGCAACCGAGAGTAAAGATGTTACACATCAATAAAATTTCTCCATACATAGATAATACATAGATAAGGAGGAATATATAGTTTCTTTATTTTGAGTTAACAACAATGATTTTAATATATACAAATTTCTTAATTATTTCAAAATTAAAATTTATGTACTACTTTTTTAAAATGTAATACCTAGTTAAAACTATGTTTAATTTCAAAGTATCATTTCATGAAGCTTACTTTCTTGCTAGTTTTATTCCACACACAAGCTACAAATGCTGGCGCAGGGCTCTCATTATTTGCAATTTCAACAACAAACAATAATGCTGCAACTTGAGAACAAACATCTCCTAATCTGAAAGAATGTTAATTTTAAATATAACACACCAATACAAACAAGTTGAATAGGACAATTTCAAAGATCATCAAGTTTAAATGCCTTAGTTTAAGAAAGGTTTGGTTATTTATAAAATATACAGCTATTCAGAATCCCACAGGATAATTCAAAACAATAAATCTCAAATTATTGAAAAATTCCTACTATATAAATTCAAGAATAGAGATTTCATGCTTTCCTTCACTTTTATTAATTTAAAAAACATTACATACCCAGACATGCAAGTACAATGCCCACTATGAACTGTACCATTGCTGGAAGCTGAAATCCAGCATTTATGAAATTTATTCATAGTCTGGCTAGGTTGTACTTTACAAGTCAGAATACAAATGTTTAGAGCATTGTTTCTATAAATTGAAATGAGGCTTACTTTCCCACTCAATACATAATTAAATGCATCCAAACCCTTATAATTCTTCATTTTTTCTCTTGTATAAGTACATTCCTTTTCTACAAAGTACATGTATATGTCTCCGAAAGTGATTGGAGGCCCTAACATCTTATTATGTACAAGTACATGTTCAGTTGTTCTCTGATCCAATGGATCAGGAAGTTTGTTCCCATTGCGAGATAATTCTTCTTCACATCGAGCCTTTGATGTGGCATCCAACTCCATATACTACTCCCTTGACATGATCTACAAGTCACATAAATTGAGAAATTAATACTCATACTATTGTTCTTTTTCTGCATGATACAATTTAAAAAATACATATGGATTCAACATACTG
This sequence comes from Trichonephila clavata, assembly GCA_019973975.1. NCBI lineage: Eukaryota > Metazoa > Arthropoda > Arachnida > Araneae > Nephilidae > Trichonephila > Trichonephila clavata. The sequence continues at coordinate 12,347 of BMAO01011761.1, forward strand.
ATCAAATAACTATAACAAATTAAATAGCATAATTAATATTTATTAGAATATAAAAATAAGGAAAATGGCAAAATAGAAATAAGAAAATTTCAAACATTAGACAAGAAGGAATTAAGACTTAATGTGGACGAACACTTGGGCAGTTGAATACACTAATAGGTTCATCAGTAGAGTAAGAATGAAAAAAATATATAACTACTTAAAAGCATCCCATAGATCAATGCTTTCCACAGCAACAAAGCTAGTAGAATGGAATAAGTACACACATATCAGAAATTAAATACACTAATTAATCTTAAATTAGTCAAAAAGTAACAAATAAAAAGTATGTTACACATAATTATAATCACTTTTCTTTAAATAAATACGGCAGAAATTTAATCCAATAACTATCAAAAATGTGATAAAGTCGGTCGATAAAATAGCTGAGCACCGTGACCCTTTTAAAAAATGATTGAAAATGGAAAACGACTTTTTTTTAAAGGAAACCCCATCCTCGGCTCTTTTTGTAAGAATCTTGTTCCCTACGTTGTGTTTAAGATCCAACGGCTCTCTTTTTGTAGAATCCCCTTTCCCCATTGAGAGTCTCCATCCCACGGCTCTTTTTGTAGAATCCTATTTCCACCTCCCCTCGCGTTGTATTTCAGGTCCCATGGCTCTTTTTTGTAGGATCCCCTTTTCACCTACCCCCATGTTGTCTCTTTAAGGTCTAAAATCCAACAGTATACGAATCTTTTTGAACAAATCCTATCCCTTTTCACCTACCCCGAGTTGAGAGTATCCATCCCACGGCTCTTTTTCACCTACCCCCACCATCGTGTTTAAAGTCGAAATCCACCTTAGGATGGCTCTTTTTGTATGAATTTTGTTTCCTTTTCATCTTCTTTTTACCCTCATGTTGTGTTTTATGCTCAAATCAAAGTATCCCCTCAAAGTGTCTTGAACTTCACTTCATAATCCAAAATTTTTCGTCCGAAAAATATTTTTGATGGGCGCGAGAAAATGTTTCATCCCGCGAATGATTGAAACGGGGGCAAATGAAATGGAGACATGTCAAGGGGACGTTTCAGGCTTGATGTGTCTTGAAACCCATGAAATGTAGACATTTCAACGTTGGTGTATCGAGAAAAGACAGAGAATTGTTCCAATATCGGTGTGTGTCTTGGAAGGGGACGAGCCAACTCGTTGAGGTATATTAACTGAACTTGCAACCATAAGGTGAGTCCAATTTTTATATATATGTTAAATTTTTAAAAAGATGCATTCCAATCTTGGTATATGATTTAACCCGAAAAAAGGGGGACCAAGTCAACATGTGACCCCCAATTTTCAGATATGAAGATTTTGGCTACAAACATTTACCGCTGCCAGAATCTGGGAATTTTCAACATCACGCCAAATCCTGACAGCGAAAAACATTTAGCATATACCTGTTGTCGTGAAAAAATTGTTCCGTCAAAACTGCCAGATTTGGAATATCCAATACAAACCCAAACCTGACAGTTTTAACAAAAAAAAACAACAAATTTCTGAACTCGACTGCATTCAGAAGCAATCTAATTTCTAGCTGCTCACCTTTTATATTCTAATGAGGTCACGTGAAACGATTCCTATTGGTTGATACTCTCCATGCTTGAAACTATTTTTTTCATGCATCTTGTGGCATCATTTTAGTGCAAGTTTTAAAAGAGATGCCTCCAACGTTGGCACATTCATTAACCCGAAAAAAGGGGGACCGAGTCGACTCTTGTGTCGACTTGGTCCCCCTTTTTTCGGTTCAATTTTTACAGTTCAGTCCACAGTTTAAAGTTCAATTTTTAAAGTTCTATTAAATCAGCCATTTTCTTCTTACATTCGGCCTGCAGCTTGTTGAAATGTTGCAGATAACGAGCAAAACGGTAAGATTTTACCATGGTGCACTCGGATATATCATAATACTCGTGCACCTCATCGTGCAGGTGATCTGGCAGAGTATGATCATGTAGGTCCTGGAACTTTGGCAGAGTCTCCAAGTTTATGGTAAAGAGTCCCAGCTGTTCAAAGATTTTGCGCTGGTCGGTTCCCTTGACCACGATGAGGCCTCGATTTCCTTGCGCCAGGTGACAAAATTTGCCCCTGACGCAAAAGGATAGGCATTCTAGGGGCACGGATCCAGGCAGGTGGCTTTTCAGATTGAGACGTTCGTTGATGAAACGATTGGCCCGGCAGTCTTTCGAGGTGGTGATCAGGTTGGAGTGATCCACGGTGATGCAAATCACTTTTGGATCCTCCGAAATGCTGGCAATGGACAATTCGATGGGGACAGGCTTACCCCCACGGTGAAACACATTGGCATGAGCAAAAAAGGCTAGATGAGACATGTTGTATTTGAGAGAAGGGCGGTGGATGGCTCGCCTATTATACTCTGGTGGGTCACGTGAATCGATTCCTAATGGCTGGCAATCCATATCATGAGATTTCTATTGGCTATTCAACATTGACCTCGCAAAAAAATACAAGTGGTTGGTAAAAGTACACATTTCTTAAAGAGATTCTCTCCAGCCTTGGCACCTTCATTAACCCAAAAAAAGGGGGACCGAGTCCACTCGACTCGGTCCCCCTTTTTTCGGGCCAATGGGCAGTTTTTTCACTCTATCAAAGCTGTAACTTTGTCATTCCATTCCGCCTGCAGCTTGTTAAACTGCTGCAGGTATTTTGCAAATTGAAAAGATTTCAGCATGGTGCAATGGGACACATCCTCGTGCACATCCTCATGCATGGGGTTGGGAAAGGTGCCATCGCAAATGGTGTTGAATTTGGGCAGCTTCTCCAAGGACACGGTGACGAGTCCCAACTCTTTAAAAAAATTTTGCTGCTTCGGGCTTTTGACTACTATGAGGCCTCTGTTTCCTTGGGACAGCTGGTCAAACATGCCCCTCACGCAGTAGGGCAGGTATTCCCCAGGCACACTCTTGGGCAAGGGACGTACCATACAAAGATGAGCGTTTTTGTAGGCTTTGGATCGCATGTCTTTGGGCGTGGAGGTTAGTCCGTCATGGTTGACGGTGATGCAGAGCACTTCAGGATCACTGCCATCGCTGGGAATGGTGGCAGTAGACAACTCGATGGGCACTGGCTTGCCCTGGTGGTGAAAGACGCTGGCATGAGCAAAATTGACGGACAGGTTGTTTTTTTCTGAGAGAGAATGATTTCTACTGGCCTTATATATGCTCGAGGAGCGTGACGTCAACTGGCATCCCATGGGCCAAGGCCTTTTGATGCGAGCGTTCCACGTGTTGCTCCAAAGCCCGTTTCCAGGGTCAGGGACACACCAGGCGCCAAAGGAAGTTTTCGTCTCGATGTACTTCCCAATCGTCCAACCATGTTAATAAACTCACGTTCACATCCGCTAGGCGCGTGCAGTCCGTGAGATTCAACGTATATGCCTCTACATTTTGAGGTTGATGGGCTTCCCAAACTCGGCGAGACGGGAGACGACCCAGTTGAAAGAATTTTAAATCTACTCCTAGATCCCACGTCAAATCCAAATGACTCGTAAACACGACCACGGTTTTTACAAACGACCGAGGAACGTGCACACCAAAATTGGGCTCAAAAATGAGGGTGTAAGGATAGTCTGGCTCGTAATACGCGACTCGATCTGGCCAGCGACCCAAATTTCCAAACACGATCGTCGTGCGATGTCGACACTGGTCCAATAAATGTTGTACCAAAGAATGAGATACAAAGAATGAGACTTGTTTTTTAAAAAATAATTTTTTTATTGATCACCTACAAGACAGATTCAAGGTTGAATCGCTTTAAATCCAATAGAGTGTTTGACACAAGAGGGGAGTTTGGGCATGGACAAGTCCAGGGGCTCCATCGCCAAATCTCTTTCAAAAGCCTCCAGGAAGGCTATGAGAGCTCATTGTTTTCATCAAAGAGAGAGGGGACCAGGTGGAGCACCTGAGGTTCTTGTCCATAGACTGACGACAGGAGCTGGTCGAGCAAAGCAGTATCTGGCTCTGGAATCTGCATAGGCTCTGAATAGAGTAGCTCAGGCTCCGGAATCTGCATAGGCTCTGGAATCTGCACAGGGACTGGAATCTGTATAGGTTCTGGAATCTGCACAGGCTCTGGAATCTGTATAGGCTCTGGAATCTGCACAGGTCTCATGATGCACCCTCGTTTCTTGGGTGGGCGCGTCTCCTTCAAAGGTCGCTTCAGTCCATGAGCCGGGGTAGGAGGAGGTAGATTGCAGGGGGTTTGATCAAACGTTTTCATTTTTCGGAAATCCCCCAAGTAGAATCCCTTCTGAAGGAGCTGGGGGAGAAGGGATTCGGGGATAATGTCCAGACCAAAGGCTGTTTTTTGAACCGTCAACATCAAGTAGTGGGTTCCAGCTGGGATCGGATACGCTGTGTGGGGCTCCAAGATGGTTCGATGGTAGAGCATTTGGTCATAGGGCACAAAACTCCTCCTCGCCCCATTGGGTTGGGCTCGGCACTTGAGACTGGAGGGGGGCAATTCATACAGCAGCATGAGCACCTGCGTCGTTTGAATGAAATGAACCTCTCCGGGGTGCACCGTTCGCAAACCAAAGGTAAAGTCTTTTTTGACAAAAAACATGTTACCATAGATGTAGACCATCCTCTTGTCGGTATATTTGAGCAAACGATCTGGATTTTTCAAGAGGCTTTTGGACACTTTTTCCCACATGATATCGTAGGGTCTAAATTCGTTGACATGCTTGGCCTCCATCACGGCACGCTTGAATGAATTTGTCCATAAATGTCTTTTTTTTTATGCCAATGATTTCTACAAAATAATGAAAACACTCGTTTCGCGTGAGGCTCTTGGTAGAGGATGCCCGCTCGAACTTGGCCCTGCCGAGCGGCATATTCCAACGCATCAGGTTTCTCGGGCAACGTCACGGGCACCACGGTGGAGGAAAGGTGCTCGGGGAAGGCATCCATGCTGCAACTGAGGAGAAGCGTCGACACGAGTCCTCCTTTTATACGTTTCAGACAGGATGCGAGTGAAAAATGGGGTTGAGAGGTTGGTGGAGAATGGCACACATACCTTGCATGGCAATCCAACGATGACATTGCGTCTGGTGGCAAAAGGGGCATTCTCCCCGTGGATGGGATTTCAAGAGCATGACGGGGGTTCGTTTGAAAGGACTGAAAGAGCTCCAACTCGCTTGAATGTCTTTAAATTCTTGCTTGGAACGTGAGTCGGTCACACAAAGGGTACCGACATTGAGATAATGTAAACAGTTGAACAATTCATTCGCACCTACCCGATCCAAGGCATACGAGACGACACCATTGGTGAGCGTGAAATTATGGTCTCGGAGACACTACACGCCCAGACCGTGAGTATGGAAAAAGACTTGGGCATGGTTCTGGGGAAATCGATAGGCATAAAAGGGTCGTCGATAAGGTTTAAAACGACATCGTCGAGAGTCTTGTGGAATGACAGCATTTCTCACCCCATCTTGAGAAGGCCCATGAGAAGCAGAAGCCATTGAAGTGGATGGCAACGGTGAACCAGGTGTTGACAACAGGTTAAACAAATCATCCATGACTGTCATTTTGAAAAAGATGAGCTGCGAGTAGTTTGCTCTTAAACTCAATCTCTCTAAAAAAAATTTTTTTAGAGAGATTGATTGTAAACTTTATTTGCTTCTGAAAGATATTTCAAACGCCTCAAAGATATTTCGAATTTTATTTGCCTCATTTCAAACCCTCACATTCTTTTTTGTGGATCTTACAAAATGTTCCGGGGAGGACTTGTAAAATGACCCTTTTCAAACCCAGTCTAAAAAATTTGTGGGTAAGAAATTTTTTTTTCTTGTCGTTTCCAACCTTGACATTGAGAGTAGCCCCAAAAAATGGGAGAATGATTACTGGTCCCGAGCTATGCTCCTTTCCATCAATCATTCTCCCATTTTTCTGGGGAAACCTGTCTACCTCTACGGTGCTCGTATTGGGTTGGGTGTCCTGCAGAGGGGACAGGTATTCCTCACCTCCAGGTGTTGGAGTAAGCAACGCATGTGAAATACATGGCCACAGTGTGTCTTTTCTGGCCAATGCATCGGACTCAGGTAGTTTGAAAACGTGTCTGGCACTTGGAAGACGCTTTCAGGCCATTTCAACGCGTAGCACCCATCCAACACGGCTTGAGCCAATAGAATCCAGGGGGTCAACTGTTCAGGACCGTGTCGCCTCCAAGCCTTATACGCCAATCGATATAACTTGGGTATGGCCAGAACCATCCACAGGGCTTGAATAAAGGCCCCTTTTCCTTTGGTAGCCTGCTGCTCTAGGTAATCGTTATACAGTTCCGAGGGTTCAGAATACGTGAGGCACTCGAACGTGGGAAGGTCGTGGGGCTCGTGATTCGGAAATTCTTTGTGTAAAAGGTCCCCAAGGTCCACGGTGTAGAGAGCAATCACTTCGGAAGGTGTCAAAGTCAGTAAAAGGGCGCGAAAATGCATCATATATGTGATGTAATAGGCCAGATGGGCCTCTTGGTACTTGTCTAGGTAGACTTGAAACGCTTTGTCGGCCTCCATTGTCTCGTGTGATGCAGAGGGCTTCTGAGCCCTGCTTTTTAGAGGAGAGAGAAGCAGGAAGTGGCTTTTGATTGGCTAGAAGGAGGCATTATGGATGACTAGAGGTGGAGGTTATGAAGAAGTTCCAACATGTCGTGGAAACCCACTTTGGATCAGGTTGTACATCCCTTGCCAACGTTTACTGTTTTCGTCCGTCATATGCATGGCTCGGGGTAAGTATTCTTTTCCATTCTCTGAAATTTGTTCCAATCTTGCTTCGGTGGGTTCACCATGCACCACTTGTTCTTGAAACACCATCGATTCCAATAAAACGTGAATCTCACAATCATGGGGTGGCTCTTCTCCCCGACAACACAGTAGGCAATCCCATTGACAAAAGCAGGGAGTCGAAACGATGGGCATGGCTTTCGAAGATAATGGAAAAAACCTTTCAACGATCCACTGGAGAAGCAAATGATGGCAAATTTTTTTGAGTGTTAAATATGTTGAGCCTTCAACTCACTTTACATTTGTATTGCCACAAGCTCTAATTTTTTTGTGAGTGTTAAATATGTTATAGTTGATAAGCTCGCTATCAACTATAACATGATCAAATGATCTCATTTGAATTTCAGGCTAAATATTATAGATTGCCTTATTCAAAGACATGGGCTGTAAATGAAAGAAAAGAACGTCCTGGATTTTTTTGGCCAATTCCCTATGATAGACGGAAAGACACTTTTTAGAAGTTATTGCTCCCACTGATAAAAAATTAAGACCAACAAGGCAATGTTTTGTGTGCTGTTTGAAAAGAAACGATTTTGGAAAACGGGTGAGAAAAGAAACACGATATTTTGGTCCCTATTGCGATGCTGGGCTATGCTTGTCTCCCTGTTTTAAAATTTACCTTACAAAAACTGAATTTTAAGAGAATAATTAACTGTATATATATTTTTTCTTTTTAATTCTAAAATGCATTATTGTAAAGTGTTCTTTCCAGTTAGCTTATTTCTTTGAAAAAAAGCTAACTTTAAGGTATGACATGCTTTTTCATTAAAAAAAATGCTTATGAAAAGTATGCTTATTTTTTGACATAATATTACAGAAAAAAGAAACTGTTGAGAGTTTAAAAAGGAATCAAATTAAATCAAGGCAATCAACCACGTATTGGGAGTCAGAAATGGGTGATCTAAATCTTGGGGTCACCATGTCAGGCTGATACATAAAGGGGGAGGGCGCATCAATCAAAAGTTCCAGAACCCCTGCCCTAAATTAAAATAATGTTTTTCCATCTGCTCCCGAACTTGTTTCCAAGTACAGAAGAAAGCCGAGCAGCCAGACTGTTATGATCCCCTGCAGATAGTGTCTTATACGAGGGAGAAGAATTTTGTGTATGCCACTGTCTGCGGTTTGCTATTTACGAATCTCTCTTCCCGCTCATTTTTCAGACGTCGTGTAGGGGAGCGATGCACGTTAAATCTGTAGAGAGCTCAAACGTCCTTCCGTTGGTGTGAAGTGGTAGTTAGGAGAGGGGGATGCCAGCTCAGGTGTCGTCCTTGTCACTTGACCATGGTTCAAAATTACGCGGACCGTCGCCAAAAGCCCTCGAGTAGCTAAAGCAGTGCGACGTTAATATTCACTCACTCACTCACTCATTTTTCAGACAGAAAAAAAATGTCACAGAAAGTAAAACTAGCATAGGTATTATACAACATAAGAAATGAATGGAAGATGTGTTAACTTTAGTTAAAACCAAGAGAAACAAAATTATCGTAATGGGTGTCTGGTGTTTTACTTTACATTAATTGGATTGGGAAACATTCCACCCGCTTTACTAACGTTGCAACATTTTTGCCCTCATGGTAAAATGTTTCCAATTTACCAGGATTTCTTACCCTCAAATCGGCTTATATAATGATTTCGATTTGTTGGTAAATATTTGAACTAAAAACGCACTCTTGGCTTATACTCACGAATCGGCTTCTATTCGGAAATATACGGTATTCGAAGTAAATCTTCAGATAATTGTGAGATTTTTTCTCGAGAAAGGCTGAAAATGCGCATCAGCTGCAATGGAGGTTTTTTGGTTTCTCTATTTCCATTGATGTATGAAAAGTTTATTTGTTTGGTTGTTTTGATCAAAATGCCTTTAAGCCGTTTTGATTGGATTTTGAGATTAGAGACGACGGAACTTCGGTAATTCCGATCACTTTCCTCTACAAATAAATCTTCGAAGATTCAATCGATCCGAAAGGAACTTAAAGTTCTTCAGTTTCTTTTGTGAAGAGAATTTTTTGTCTACGTTTGCTAATGAATCTAGAGTCTTTCCTTTTAATGGAAAAGCAATCATCCGTTTTTGCACGGGAACGAGATTTATTTCAACTTCGGTCAATTGCGCATGTGCTGGTATAATCATATTTTATTTCGATTACACATTTAAGGTGTAAAAAATGGTTCAAAGTCGCAATGACAAGCCGATAAACATCATCATCTTTTCTAAAAAATATATAAAATTTAAACAAAAACATCTTTTTAGGATAAACTGAATTAAACAATTTAAAAAAAATTAAAGGAAAGAAATTAGTTTTTACAATGATTTTTTTCCCAGAAAAATATTAGAAGAATACCATAAAACCACTTTTTTTTCGTTCGGACGTTCAACAGTATAAATATTAAGCAAATAAGTTGTTGCATGGATAGTAATCAATTTCACATCAAGGTATCCGACTAAGTGCGAAAAATGAGATATGATAATTTTTTTAGTGGTTTTCGCCTGTTTCACAATTTATATTAGAAAAAATCTAAAACTGTAAATAAGAAATTAATATCAAAGGGGGGGGGGACCACTGAAAAAAATGCATAAACAAATAAACTTGCCTCTAAGCAAAATGTTTATGAAGGAATTTTCAATTTTTGAACATTTATGTTACATTATTTTTTTTTAATGACTAAGGAGATTTTAGGTATTTAAATTTTTACTAAAAGCAGAATATTTTATCTTTGCCATTGTTTAGTTATTACTTTAAAGGACTGTAACGCGAAATTATTTTAGAAAAATCCAAGTGTTTCAGTTTTATATCAATTCATTAATTGATGCGAATTCCGACATGTGTGAAGTGTTTCGGCCGAACTGACATCTTTTCACCACAAGCATTTGAGTTGAGACTGCGGCAACGTCAAGTGCTGCCATTACTCGTTTACAATTTATCCAGTTAGTTTAAAATTAACAGATTGTCAAGATGCGGTGGTATTATATGAAACAGCTTAAAAAACCTACTGTACCATAGCACAGACACTTGGGAATGCACCTTACTTTTGTTTGATAAATTAAACTTTCATTGCAAACACCCTGCCAAGAAGTGCAAACATGTTGAAGTGCAAACCACGCAAGAAGTGAAAAAATATGTCCAACTTCCGCTAAATATTTTCTTCTTGCCTCTATTTCAATCCAATTTTGCGTACTTCCTCGAAAAGGTTTCTTTTAACGAACATTTTTGTGGGTTTAAATATGTTAGAGGAGCTTTAAGCCAAGCTTTTTTTTAATTGAAAAAGGGTTCCTCGAAGATAACCAGTACTGATGTAAGGAAATTCATATTAAGATTATTTAAAAAAAGAAAATCTTATTGTAAAATTCTTGGTAAAAGCCCCACTGTTGTATCCAAGAAATCATTTTAAAATTTAAAAATGATGGATGGATTGATTGAAAATAAATATGGCAGAGGAAAGAAAGATATTCTGCGTGATATCACAAAACGAAAAATCTTGAAAGAAATCATGATTGATCCTGCAGAAGCTTCTCAAATCATAATCAGAAGTCAAGTGCTGAAACTGTGTCAAATGTAATTAGACAAAATGGATATAAAAGCCGAGTTGTTAGAAAACAACTATTTATCAGCCTGTAAAATTATGGAGTTTAGAAAAACTCATCAGTCGAAGACCAATAACTTTCGGAAGAAATTTATATTTAGTGTGAGAGTAAGTTCTCAACTTTTCTGGTACTGATGGCCGTTGCACGGTCGATACAGTTTTGGATCCAAAATATCCAACAGTTAAACACGGTGGCGGTTCTGTCATGGTTTGAAGTTGTATAGCTTCACCCGGGATAGGAAATTTACTTTTAATATCTGACATCAGGAACCACATTATTTACTAAGACATACTTCGTAATAATCTAATGGAAACTGCTAAAAATTTAGGTTTAGATGGAAACTTCATTTTCCAGCTTCTTCATTTTTCAAACTTCATTTTCCTCATGGGGTGTTATTTTCTTTGTAAACAGCAGTTACACTCACCACCATAGTTACCAGACTCTAATGCCATTGAAAATCTGTGGGTCCCACTCGAAACATCGGTCCCAAAATACAATTAAAACAAGATTTACAAGAAGAACGGGGGAAAATATCTGCAGATACCACCAAAAAGTTGGTCGTATCGGTACTACGACATTTAGAGGCCACTATAAAAGACGAAGGACATGTAACTAAATATGGACAATTTCTTTGTATGCGAAATGTTACAAAAAATTTATTGGTCAATTTTTGAAGTGATAACTTTTTTAGGCACGTTTTTGCTGCAGAGTGAATGTAAATGAAGCGTCAAGCTTGGCTGCGTTACGCTCAATTGGGTACTCTTTTCCAGTCAGAATCAATAGCGCTCGAGTCGGTGACACCCGCTTAGTTTTGAATTAAAAAAATTTTTTAGGCTCGTTCTTTTTAAAATAAAAATTTTATGCATGCTTTTTCCCGTGAAATTTGATTTTCTTTATTTAAATATTGCAGTCATCTACTTCCACGAAAATTCAGGGAGTGAACGAGGGAAGATGAGATCGAGAGAATACGATTTTTAAAAAAGATTATTTTTATGTAGAAAATCCGAAGAGGGACTCTGTGTATTATTATATAGTATTTCTCTATCTCTCTCAAGAGTCTATTATCAAAGCTGCTTTGAATATTGTAAAATATATTGATAAAGACAAAAAGGGTGTTTCGTTTCCGAACGCACGAACACACGGATTATCCTGTAAAGGTGAGAATTTAATTTTCCCGTTGAGCATTGTTTATGTTCAATAGTGTTAAAAAAAGTTATTGAAGCTGAGTTTGCTTGCCGTAGTAGAAGAAATCGGTGAAACGGGGAATATATACTGTTAAATACGTTTAAAGTGAAAATGCTTAAAACGAAATATCGTTGAACACGAAATGATGCTACGGTCTCCACAGACTACTATTTATTTTATTGCAATTTTTTCTCTTATCACGAAATGAAAATCGCTTAACGGGAAAAGATTTCCCTTTTGAGAATTAACAAAATATGGAAAATACTAGCTGGATCGGATTGTCCTACTCTTTCATCGGAGTATTCGTTACAGTAGATGATGTCAATGTGATTATAGCAAACGAAGAGATTTTAGAGTTTTGACATTTTGTTCAAAAAATATTATTGATGCAGATTCCGACAATGAATGATGCAGCTCTTGTTCCTACATCAGCCTGTAACAAACACGATCTACTCTCGGTACCGGCTAGAGGTGTGGGAGGAAGTAAAGGATGACTCACCATAACACTTTTCAACTATTTATTCGATACACAAATTATCAACAGACAATTTTAATATTCAAACAAGAAGAGATGTTTCTAGTAAGAGCAATAGGGGAATGAAACACGAGAGACGCGAATTATGAGAAGACTTCGATTATATATATATATATATATATATATAGGGATCCTCCTTTTATGGGATCAATCCAGTACTCTAATATTTGAGTTGCAATTTAGCTGTGGTGAACAATCGTCACTTTAACATCTTCAACTATTTAATGCCTGAAACGCGCTATCAATATATACTAATACCTGATCGGTAGCTATCTCTCCTCATCGTCAGATTCTCAAAATTTGAATCTTTAAGTAACTCCGTCTATCCCTCCAACTAGCTTGAAAGAATATATTATATATAACCGACCTAATCTGCATATCACGGTTTCTTCTTCCAAAAGGGTTGGTTGTGATTGATAGCCCAAAGATTTCCCAGGAGGATTAGTTGAAGGGCGGTAATAAATAGATCTGTCACAATCCCCTCCGTGAAGAAAACGTGGTTTATCAGAGGTTCCTAACAACCCGACAGAAATTGCGTTTATAAACTATAACAACAATTCAGAAATTATCAACTAGATTTCTAAATTTAACTCCACTACGTACCTAGAATTTAGATACACTAGAACATGCCAAAAAATAACAACTAATTTGAAAGATATACTGCTTTAATGGGAACACCTCTTTACATAAAATCCATACAGCGTAGCCCATTCGGACCAGAACCAAGGAAAAACCTCGTAAGGAAAGAAAAATCTTGGTCATGCACATAACTAAATAATTAACAATGATATAGATGGTAACACCAACAAACGCTTTCTTCAGCATACAATTTTCAAGACATCTAAGAAATCAGGGTCAGCGACCCTGAAATGAAATTTGGATCACTATCGTTTCAAAAAATATATTAACACGATATATATGTCAGGGTCACGCGGTAAATTTATTATATTACTCATTAGTGACGTAATGATGTAATGGTTTAAACGAGCTGCTTGTGTATCTTGTCTTTAGCAAGGAGCCAAAAGAATGTAGTAGATAGATTTTCTCTCGAATAAAATGGTGAATTGATGCTGCTCTGATGAGTTTAGTTTTTTTTAGTATGAATTGGGTTCACGGCTGACATTTGTGCGAGAAAACCGAAATGGATTTCGAATCGTTTCGAAGATTAAGGATTTAAAACTGTTTTGAAGATTGAGGATTTCGAATTGGTTCAAGAATAAGAACTGCGAACTGTTGTGAAGCTTGGCGACATCGAAACTGTTTTGAAGATTGTGAATTCCAGTTATATCCAACGGTTGGTAAAATGGCGTTTTTAGGAAGAGCTTTGAAGGTAGATTTGAAGTGTTTGGCGGAAGAATTAGGAGAAACTGTAACGGAAGAAATGAAAGTTTCTGCTTTAAAAAATATGATATTAGCAAGTGAAGAGTATGAAGAGGCGTTCGCGAAAGAATTACTGCACAGAATAGTAAGTGAAAGAGAAGCAATAAAGCGTCAAGAAAGAGAAGATGAAATAAAGCGTCAAGAAAGAGAAAATGAAATAAAGCGTCAAGAAAGGAAGATGAAATAAAGCGTCAAGAAAGAGAAGATGAAATTAAGCGTCAAGAAAGAGAATATGAATTAGAAAAGTTGAGGATAGAAGCTTCGATAAGGAATAATGGTTTTAGGAGAGAGATGGACTCTCAGAATGAAGGAATACAAGAACACGTACCAGTTGGATTGCAAAAATTAATGCGTACTTTTGACCCTAAAGAAGGTGATATAAGTTTTTACTTAATACTGTTTGAAAGACAAGCACGAAGAGTTCATATTAAAGAAGAAGACTGGGTTACGAATCTTGTTGGACTATTGCCGTTAGAAATGGCGAATTTGATTGCCAGGGAACCTGAGGAAAAGGCAAATGACTATGAGCATATAAAAAGTATGTTATTAAAAAGATTTAAATTGAGCCCAGAAGCATTTAAAATAAAATTTAAGAGGCATTGTAAATCGACCGAGTACACTTGGCGAGATTTTGGATTTGAGTTGGCGAACTATTTTAATGAGTGGATTTCGGGACTAAATATCTACGATTTTGACAGTCTGAAACAACTTGTCATTGTAGAACAGATGAAGGAACAAGTATCCAGGGATATACAACAACATTTTATTGATGATTGGGGTAGAATTGTAACAGTTGACGATCTTGCTGAGAAGTTAGATGATTATGAAAACGCAAGGCAATATAATCAGGCCACTAAAGCTACTTCGTCTCAACCGTATAGAAATTCTATCGGGAAAGGCCTGGCACGTTCAATAGAAGATGTCATACATTGAGTGAAGGATATAGACAAGAATCTAACAACCGCAGTGGATACGATAAGCGAAATTCTTTCCAAAAACCAGTTACATGTTTCAATTGTGGACGAGTAGGACATTTTGCGAGATTTTGCAGGGATAAGAAAGATGGGAGAGAAAAGACCGGGAGTAAAGTTGCTGAGGTAAAGGTATCTGAAGTGCAAGTGGCAGAAGTCAAAGTAGTTGAGGATGAAAGCAAAGTAGTCACAGCGAGATTCAATGGCGAAGTTTTAATGGAAAATAAGAAATGCAGCGCAGTTCATTTAAAAATGTCGGATCTTAAAATAGTAAAAATTTCTTATGGTGGAGTAGAATATGAAGCTGTAGTAGATTCAGGTGCACAAATTAGCGTGTTTAAAAGCAGTGTAGTAGGGAAGGAAGTCGATTACAAAGGATATATAATGTTGCAACCTGCATTTGGTGATTGTTTAAAGGCTGAACTAAAAGAAGTGGATATTGGTTTGGTAACGAACGGGTATATTACGCCGGTAATTAAAACGGTGGTGGCAACTGTGGACAGACTGAACGCTGATATATTATTAGATACTGAAACTTATGAAGCATTATTAGAACAAGAGAGAATATACAATCCCAGATTTACAGCCGCTGTAAACTTAAGATCAGATTCCCCCAAAAAATTGTTAGATGAAAGTGTAAATACTGAGGAGGAAGAACAGGAGCCAACAATAACAGAATATGATGAGGAGAATGAAAATAACACCGAAAAATTCAAGAAACAGCAAAAGAGTTGCGATACTCTTCAAGAAGCATGGAAATTTGCTAAGCGAAAAAAAGGAGGATATGTGATAGAAAACGATATCCTGTACCATGAAGAGCTGTTGTGCGGAAATAGGATAAAACAGTTAGTGATTCCCGAAATTAGGAAGAGGAAGATACTAGAAATTGCACATGAATCAGTGTTCGGAGCACATCTAGGAGCTCATAA
Source organism: Trichonephila clavata (assembly GCA_019973975.1). Lineage (NCBI taxonomy): Eukaryota > Metazoa > Arthropoda > Arachnida > Araneae > Nephilidae > Trichonephila > Trichonephila clavata. The sequence continues at coordinate 27,756 of BMAO01011761.1, forward strand.
AACAATTCAGAGAATCAAGTTTTCATTTTATTGGCCAGGAATGGTGAAGGAGATTAAAGCATATTGTAGTTCTTGTCATGGTTGTCAGTGCAGAAAAGTAATTCGTTCGGTTGACAAAATTCCAATAACACCTGTATCTCGTCCTGAATTGCCGTTCCAAGTGGTAAACGTTGATCTAATTGGTCCTATAGATCCAGTATCGTCACAGGGACATAGATATATACTTTGTTTGATGGATCAGCATTCTAGATGGCCGGAAGCAGTCCCGCTCAAGTCACTAACGGCTAAGAGTACATGTGAAGCACTGCTCGAAATATTCAGTAGAACAGGCATTCCAGAAGTGATCGTAATGGACAATGCGACAAATTTTACTGCAAGTTTAACGCAAGAGTTTTTGAAGATTTTAGGAGCTTGCCCACGTTTTTCGACACCATACCATCCAGAAGGAAACGGGTTAGTTGAGAGATGGAACCAGACTCTCAAGAACATGTTGCATCACATTATTAGAGAGGAAGGAAGAAGTTGGCATAGGCATATACCGTTTTTACTATGGGCTTATCGGGAAGTTCCCAATGCAACTACCGGTGTACCACCTTTTCTGCTAATGTATGGAAGGGAGCCGAAAGGTCCGTTGTCTATATTGAAGTCAATTTGGACTGGAAACACGTTATTACCTCTGAATATGAAGGGATCAGTAGAGAGTTATTTGAAAAAATTAAAGAAAAGTTAGAAGTATCAACCCGCGAGGCAAAGTTAACAAGTGATGTGCAACAAGGTAACTACGCTAAGTATTATAACAGGCAAAAGAAACATCGAGAATTTGCACCAGGAGATCAAGTGCTTGTTTTGATACCTGATTCAACGAATAAACTATATTCTAGATGGACAGGTCCAGTTAAAGTTGTTAAAAGAGTAAAAGCAAATTCATATTATTTGCGGATGCCTGAAGGTAACTTAAGATTACTGCATGTTAACAAGATTAGAGAATACAAAGCGAGAGTTCAAACGGTTGGAGTTGTTTATGATATCGATGATGAATTTGGTGAGATATATGAAACGCCAACAGTTCCTGCTGCTGAGAAAATGATGAAGCATTGGACAGAGTGAAGTTGGATTACTTATCTAAGAAGCAACAAAATCAACTAAAAGATCTTTTACATCGACACAGAAGGTTGTTTTCTGGAAAAATAAAAAGAGCTAAAGTTGGTGAACACGTGATAAAACTGAAGGCTGAGGAGGAGACGATGAAACCCAAAACTTATAAGATACCGGAAAACTTAAAGAGGAAAGTAGACGCACAGATAGACGAATTGTTAGAGTTAGGTCTGATTGAACCTGTTGTAAGTGAAATAGCACACCCAGTAGTATGTGTTCATAAAAAAGATGGAACACTTAGGTTATGCATAGATTTCAGAAGTTTGAATGCTCTTACCGTACCTGACGCATATCCAATGCAGAATATGATGGAGTTGAATTTCTTAGTAGGGAAGAAAAAATTTATTACTGTTCTAGATATGTTGAAAGGATATTGGTCTATACCAATGGAAGACAGCAGCAAACATCTAACAGCGTTCCGTACTCATCGAGGACAGTACCAGTGGAATGTATTACCATTTGGGTTAAGAAACGCTGCTGCAACCTACCAAAGAGCCATGTCTAAAGTGGTCCAAACTATATCTGGCTTTGCATGCGCGTATATCGACGATTTAGCCGTATTCTCTGATACATGGGAAGAACATTTAGATCATCTGGAAGAAGTTTTCAAAAGATTGGAGCATTTTAACTTCTCAGTGAATTTAGGAAAGTGCGAGTTTGCAAGACAACAAGTTAAATACTTAGGACATGTCATTGGTTCAGGTAGACATTCACCTGACAAAGAAAGAATAAAAGCGATTCAGAACTTAGAGGCACCAACGACCAAGAAGGAACTGAGAAGTGCATTAGGATTATGCAATTTTTATAGACAGTGTATTCCGAACTTTGCAAAAATTGCTCTACCATTGACGGAGCTCACGAAAAAGAAAGTCCTTAATGAGATTCCATGGAGCAAGGAGGCTGAAAATGCTTTCAAGGAGTTGAAGACAGCACTATGTGGAATTACAGAATTGCAAGTCCCAGACATAGATAAACCGTACTACTTGCATACGGATGCATCTCAGACGGCGGTCGGATGTTGTCTAGGTCAGTCGGATGGAGAAGACAACATTCATCCCATAGCTTTCGGGAGCCAGAAACTGAATCCAAGCCAACAAAAGTGGTCAACAATTGAGAGGGAAGCGTATGCTATTATTTGGGCTCTGAAAAGATTTGAAACTTTACTGTGCGGAGCAAAGATATTCATACTAACCGATCATAATCCCCTAGTGTTTCTTACTAGTGCTGCATCCCAATATCCGAGATTACAGCGGTGGGCTTTGGCAATTCAACGCCATGAAATTGAAGCAAGTCACATAAAAGGATCAAAACTAGTTAATGCAGATGCGCTATCCAGACTGTAAGTGTAAACCGTAGTTAAATAAGAACTTTTAGAACAATTTAAGAATAATTGAACTTTAAACTTTATTTTTAGATGATTAAGTTAAGTAGTATATTTATGTAAAATGTAATGTGTTGGTTTTTTATGTAGTGTATAATCTTAAGATAGTGCTTAAGCAGTGTTTTTTTGTGGGTGTAACGTGTGACCCTTAGGTTGTTTTAGCCATATTTGATCTTCGGATCTAATATGACTCTCGGGGAGAAGGTGTCAGGGTCACGCGGTGAATTTATTATATTACTCATTGGTGACGTAATGATGTAATGGTTTAAACGAGCTGCTTGTGTATCTTGTCTTTGGCAAGGAGCCAAAAGAATGTAGTAGATAGATTTTCTCTGGAATAAAATGGTGAATTGATGTTGCTCTGATGAGTTTAGTTTTTCTTTGGTATGAATTGGGTTCACGGCTGACACATTCAAAAATGTTTTTCCATTTAAATGCATAGTTTTGAAGGGCATTAAAATGTTTAAACTGTGAAACAAATCCCATGTATTTTGCATGAATTTACATCCTAAAATTTAGGAGCTGTTCTTGTGTAAACTTAGATTTTAATGGAGAATCTGATGATCTATTAAAAGTTACTTCTCTTTCATTATAGGTATTATTTCCGCAAACGGAAAAAGGTGCATTTTCCATTAGAAAACTATTTAGCTTTACAGGATACTAACGAGTATAAAATCATTTCATTGAACTCCGGAATAGTAAGCAATAGAATATAATGTTAATAAATTCCAATTAATTATGCTAATCAATATTTAAATTTCCTTCTAGATAAGGGCTTTGAAGATTTGACTTTCTTCTTAAATCCAAAAAATGATTTTACTTTTTAAAAGGATAGGGATACTAAGGATTTGAATAGATAAATATTTTTTTGCTAATAAAATTGAAATTTTGCTGATATTTCTAACTAAGCAGTAATAATCAAACAAAAAAGAAATTCATATTTTATTGAATTTTACTGTTTGAGGTAAAAACTACAGTATAATGACAAAAAAAAAAACCTTTGTATGAGAAATAAAAAATCCAGTTAGTTTTTATTTTTTACAAATTTAGAGAAATGCATGATTGGTCTGTTAAGTATATTAATTTAAAAATTTTTTCTCATTTTTGCATTCTATCCACAAAATTATCATATTAATCATATTTTTATTGGATCTAGTCTATAACTAAATCTAAATCTAACGTTAGAATTTTTTGAAGATTGACTATGATCTCTGAAAAGATCTAAATCGTATTGATTAAAACGTTAATTTTTATTTTGTAAAGAGAAAAGTGATTTCTAAAACATTCTTTTTTCACATTCAAAATTTCACTGTTAGTATAATTTTCAGCATTTAGTAGTATTAATGTATTTTTAAAATCCAATTCTGAGTTTTTGATATTTGTATGATATTTTTAAATATGCAATAACACTTTTTAGAAAATTGTGGGTTATGGAACACATAAATTTAAATATCTTTCCATAGAAAGTATGCAAATTTTGTTTTAACTTTCACATCGATATTCAGACTAAATAAATTGTAATTTTGTCTTTAATTGCAGTTGAAGTTGGTTGAATTAATGAAATATTGTTAACTCTTGCATGGGCACTTAAATGAAGTGCTAGCTTTAAGATCAGCCAATTCTTTATTTAAGGCTCCCGGTGACACGCCACCACGAAAACCCGAGTGTAATGTTAATCCTATGGAGTTTCTTATAATTCAATTTACGTCTAAGGTATTGCTTTTAACTGTATGAAACAAAATGCATACTAAAGATTAAAAAAAAATTAATTTTTCTCTTTATTTCGATTTTTTTATAAAAAATTCTAAATATTTTTAAATATTTATTAAAAGCTTGAAAATTTACATTTAGTGCGTTGAAACGATCATAAAAATATTTTCAATTATCAGATAAAAAAAGTTTTTCAGTGGAAATCCTTTATTTTTTATGCTCTTTCAAACGCATATACTTTAAAAATTTTAAACTAATTTATTTGCGAGTAATTAAATAAGTCAGCATTGCATATTTGGAATGAGGGGAAAGTAAACTTGTAACTCCGCCTTCTTGCGGAAGGATACATGAAATTTTCCCTGCGTTCCCTTGGTGAAAGGGGGTAATTTATGACTCTTCGGTGGATTGTGTAACAGAGATGTCCCCCCCCCCAAATGGGTCTTGTTTTCTAAGAATCTATTGGCATTCAAGAGATACTATTTACAATTACATCATTCTTAGGAAAGTTTGAGTCTGTGCTTGAAAATAGCTACAAATACGTTTTGAACAAAAAGCTATCCTCTGTTTTTTATTCCACCTTTCTCAAAGTTATATTTTATTAATAATTAAAATGAACAATTAATATTCATTAAATGCACTTGAATCGTCAGGATAAAGTGAATCAGTTTTCGCCTTCTTTTCTTACATATCTCCAAAATTGAAATTCATGTGTTTTTTCCCAAGTTTAAGTTATTTGAATATCAACTGTTTTAAAACTTATTTTGCACAGTTTATTTCAGTTATTAAATAAAATGGATCATCGTCGCAGCTTCAAAAAAAGATTATTTCTTTCGGCTAAACGAAAAAAGAATATAGGACAGAATTTCAGGAATTGGAAAGAAAAGTGTGTATTTCTTTTTTTCTAAATTCTTGTTCCGCTGTTCATTTCAAATATTGTGAAAGTTTCCACATACTAAATGGATTTATTGATCATCGCATTTTAAATAAGATTCAAATATTCCGAAGATGAAATACCATTGATTTAAAATAAATCAGAAAGTTTTCCATAATTTTAAGAATATTTTTAGTAACATTAATAGCGTAACGTAAATACAAATCACGATTACTTTTACCAAGTACAGGGACAATTGCAAGTAACAGAAAAAGAATACTGCTTTTTTGTAATGTGGACAAAAAAAGGATGTAAAATGGAAAAAATATTCAGGGACAATGATTTTTGGCGTGATAAAATGTTAAAAAAGTTGGAACCTTTTTATTTTAGTTCCTATTGCCAGAACTTACAGATCCAAGGTATCCCAGATCGATGCCGATACGCAACCCGGCTTCGATTTTGGAGGCACAGGAAATAAAAAAAAAGGGAAAAACCTTGTAAATACATCTTTTTGCTGGATTAAATAAATTGACGCAATGAACTATTACTGCTAATTAGGTAATGTAAATATATATGTAAATACGTTGCATCATGAATATATATAATGAAATCATAAAAAAGAATTTTTTTTGTTTTATCAGGTTTTTATTGTTTTGTATTAGTTATATTTTCACACACACACATATAAAGTTTCATATCTTCAATAAATGCAAGATTAAAAAAAAACTACAGATAAAAAATTGATTCTTTTAAAGTATATACTGTGTTGGTACCCTTAAAATTTTAAAAATTTAGCCAAGTTATTAAAAACTGCCATATGAATTTTTAATATTGTAATATAAGTGTATACGTAATCAATCTTTAAAAATAATTTTTTACGTAAACACTTTTGTTTCGTACTGTGGACTGACACGTGGAACAGGGTCCTCGCCCCTCACTCTGGAAACTGTGCTTTAAATATAATATTTAATGCACAGGCAAATGGTTCCACAATTTTAAAATTCAAGCCCAGCACCACTGAAGACCCACCATGTAGGGGAGCGATGCACGTTAAATCTGTGGAGAGCTCAAACGTCCTTCCGTTGGTGTGGTGTGGTAGTTAGAAGATGAGGTGCTGTCTCAGGTGTCATACATGGTTAAATGCTGATTTAAATTATTTTTATTGTTATTTATGAAATATATTGCTGGTTTCTGTTTGTGATATTGGCTATATAGCAAACTATGACTAGTTGACTATGGCAAATATAGCTTCCTTTACCACAGTATCATTTGATTTTTTGTAATTGAATTTATATTAGAAATTCCAACATTAAAACTATTCTTCCATAAAATTGTGTGGGCCCCCAAACCACTTTATCAGTGGCGTAGCTAGGTATCCAAAAGCCTTGGTGGGGAAAAAAATAAAGAGAATATTGGTTGAGTTTTATTAAGTAAAAATATATTAGTATTTTAGATATACAAATTTACTTTCAAGTCAGCCCTGTGTCCAGCTCTGCAGAATATAGGAAAGCAAAGCTACATACTACTTACATATATGCCTATGAATTTCCTTGTGAATTTAGTGATAACCCAGCTTTGATTTGACACGTGATAGACAGGAAATGATTAAAAAAATATGCATATACAAGAAAATATAATACAAAATTATTATAATTATTTAAAATAAAACACACGAAAAAACAGAGGAGGGGGTCAAAGTTACATCAGTCTGTTGCAGATACCAGATTGCGAAATATTGAAACAGGAAAATAGCTTATTATGAATCATAATGTTATAAAAAATAAAATTACCAAGAAGAAATAGCTGTTGCCATAATTACAGCTATGTAACAATCTTTTATATTTATATCTCAATTATGAGAGAAATTATCGCTAGTTCGACTTGCCTGGTGTTCAAGGCGCGCGGACCTCCTGAGCTCAAGGGACCCGGTGCACGGCACCACCTAGCCCATTGGTAGTTACGCCACTGTACTTTATTAAATTTATATAAGATTTTTTTTGTTACATGTCTTAAAACGTTTTTAAATAAAATTATTGAACTGAATCGGAAACAAAGAACTGCTCTCTCTCTGAAATATTTCAGGAATGAGAAAAATTTAAATCACATTACACTATTCATTCCATTATTTTTATAAATTTCTCTTTTTATTAAACTGTTTAAAAAGGATTTTGATGCAATTTAATATTGAGGAATATCACACAAAATTGTTTTGAATGTACAGAAATATACATATAAAGGTTTCTGCCTTATAACTAAAACTTATATTTTTATAAAATTAATTACTTTACAAAATTCGGAATATTCCTTATTTCGTACTCATTGAAGATATTTAATTATCGTTGTAGATCTAACAAATGAAAAACTAATGTTCCTCAGACAGAAAAGAAACAGCGTAAAAAAAGCAGTTTCCTTGTATAACTAGAATGTGGGGCAGCAATTTTCATGTACCATGGGATGGGCAGTAAAAGAGGGGTCAGTTGTCATATGAATAGTCACAGCTGCTTGTAAACTGGACCCTCCTAGAACAAAAATAGAAGGCGAAAGAGAGGGGAGAGGGTTTCCTGTCTCGACTTCCGATTACACTTACATTGCCTCTCTCAACTGTTGTAAAAGAGGCTTGTAAAATTCTGTGACGTCATTTTCTTTCAACATGAAAGCTGTCAGAACATAATCATCAGAAAATGGGATAAAGTAAATGCAAATTTGGAAAAATAATAGCTTGAAAAAAATGTTTATTAGAAAGTACAAGTCAAAGTTTGTACTCCTGTAACTCCATCGCGCTGCCTATTGCTAGAGTTAGACATATTTGATCCTTGCATTATTATTATAAATTATCAATGCTTGTATAGATGAAAAATAATGAAATCAATAATAATTCATTCCGTTTTAAATTTGCATTCCAATAAATGTCTGTGATGGGTCTAAATATAATATAAAGGTACATAATTTTTGTTTACAGCCCGCAGGATTATAATGTTTTTCCGAAGTGGCCCGCAAGGTCATTTGAGTTGGCCATCCCTGTTCTAAGCCAAGATCGGATATCGAGAATGACACTTGAGTTTACAGTTTCTTTGTATTCTTCATGACCTTTATTGAACTTGGGAATCTCGCATCTTTAGTCATTATGGTATATAATCCTCCACGGTTTTAAATGCTGATTTAAATTCTTTTTATTGTTTTTTATAAAATATATTGCTGTTTTTGTTTGTGATATTAAAAATATAACATTAGTGTGATAAATAAAAAAAATATTTAGTATGATTGGTGAAAAAAGTTAATTGAAATTAAAATCTGGAATACAATAACTTCAAAACGATTTTGTAATTTGCCGAGACGGGTAAATCCAAAACAGAATGTATGCGAGATTTTCGACAAAAGAAACGTGAGAAAAAAAATAAAAAACTGAAGGAGAACAGTCGAAAAGAATTGCACAAAATTCAACTTCACGCAGCAGGGATTTTTTTTTGTTGCAACGAACACAAATCTCTCAGAAACAAACGGCCGAACCAATTACTGCTTTACCAAATCTGTTTGTCAGTCAGGTAACTTTACGATTGTCCGCTCATAGCTTTTTTGAATGATGAGCTCAAGCTCGAAATGACAACAAACCGAAATATATCGACAGCTAACAGTGGTACTGTTATTGACGTTGTTTTTCAAAGGTTATTAAATACTTTAAAATCTCAAGTATATGTGTCATATTTTAGTCATCATAAGTCTATTGTGTGTGTGTCTTCCCCAAATTGAACAAGAATATTTATTTTTGATAAAAAAATTACATGACTCTTTGTGTTAATTAAATAAAATTTTCATTAAAGATAAAATTATTTCCAATCATACCCGATTAATTTTTTTCAGGATTTATGTTACTATTGCGTATTTACCAGGATAACATGTCAGATGTTACACATCATATGCGACTACTGTAAGACTCGTTCCTTTTATTTGTAACTGAATTTATATTAGAAATTCCAACACTATATATAAAACTGTTCTTCCAAAAAACTGTGTGGGTCCCAAAACCAATACTCAATATACTTTATCAGTGGCGTAGCTAGGTATCCAAAGGTCTTGGTGCAAAAAAAGAGAGAATATTGGTGGAGTTTTATTAATTAAAAAATATTAGAGTATTTTATATATATACATATACAAAGCTGATTCACATCAACCCTGTGTCAAGCTCTGCAGAACATAGGAAAGCAAAGCTACAAACTACTTACATGTATGCATATGAGTTTCCTTGTGAATTTAGTGATTACCCAGGTTCGATTTGACATGTGATAGATAGGAAATGATAAAAAGAATATGCACAAACAAGAAAATATAATACAAAATTATCATAATTATTTAAAATAAAACACACGAAAAAACAGAGGAGGGGGTCAAAGTTACATCAGTCTGTTGCAGATACCAGATTGCGAAACATTGAAACAGGAAAATAGCTTATTATGAATCATATTGTTATAAAAAATAAAATGACCAAGAAGAAATAGCTCCCTGTGTAGATTTTTTTTAGATGTATGGTAAGACATTTCATGGAACTTGATGTTTATTTTCAAGTAAAAATTAGAAAAATGAAAAATCATATAAACTTTTTTTAATACGTAAAATTCGCAACACAATATAAACAAAGGAAAAGAATTTAGGGGAATTCCTTACAAGTTTGAAATTACTTTCAACGGAGTTGCCATGATTATAGCTATGTAACAATCTTTTATATTTATATCTCAATTATGGGAGAAATTATCGCTAGTTCGACTTGCCTGGTGGTCAAGGCGCGAGGGTCCCCTGAGCTCAAGGGCCTGTGCCTGAGCACGGCACCACCTAGCCCATTGGTAGTTACGCCACTGTACTTTATTAAATTTATATAAGATTTTTTTTGTTACATGTCTTAAACCGTTTTTAAATAAAATTATTGAACTGAATCGGAAATAAAGAACTGACCTGAAATATTTCAGGAAAGAGAATAATTTAAATCGCATTACACTATTCATTCAATTAATTTATAAATTTCTCTTGTCGTTAAACTGTTTAAAAAAGGATTTTGATGTAATTTAATATTGAAGAATAGCACAGAAAATTGTTTTGAATGTACAGAAATATATATATATATATAAAGGTTTCTGCCTTAACTAAAACTTATATTTTTATAAAATTCAAATGAAAAACTGATGTTTCTCAAAACAGAAACGAAACAGCTTAAAAAAAGCAGTTTCTTTGTATAACTAGAATGTCAGGCACAGTTTTCATGTAATTGAAAACTGCCATGGGGTGGGCAGTAAAACAGGGGTCAGTTGGTTGTAAACTGGACCCTCCAAAAACAAAAATAGAAGGCGAAAGAGAGGGGGGGGGAGTTTCCTGTATCGAGCTTCCTTTGCACTTAGAATCCCTCTCTCAACTGTTGTAGAAGAGGCTTGTATGATTCTGTGACGTCATTTTATTTCATCATGACAGCTCGCAGAACATAATCATCAGAATAGGGGATCAAGTAAATGCAAATTTGGAAAAATAATAGCTTGAAAAAAAATGTTTATTTCAAAGTCAAGAAAATATTGAAAATTAAGAAAAAAAGGCATATAATTTATCTTTTATGAAGGAACTATTTACCTCCGATCATTAAGACCAGTACTCATGAGTACTTGGCCCTTCCTATAGAAACGCCCATTCACCCCTCATTTGAAAATCTAAACAAAAATACCCAGAACTCGCAAAAGCGAATCATTTAGGCACTCTCTTTGGGGGATGGGGAGAGAAAAAACGGACATGGCTATGGTTTTTTATTTTATTATGTGCCAGCTGCAAAGGTCATTGTTTGTCGGAAGGAGAATGCATACAGTGAGCGGATGGACCGGTCAGCTAAAGATCCTTATCAGAGTAAGAAAAGGGGCCCTATTAAAAATTTCACTGCGAGCAGCTTTTGCTTGAACAATAGAGAAGGGTCGTTTTATCCAAGGGGTCAAATTCTGCATAATACAACACAGTACCGGTTTGAGATGTTGGGAGGTTTCTTCCGCCAAAGGGGAAGGAAAGTGTTCATAGAGGCAACTAATTGCTTAACCCCTCTCCAACGGCTTTTCATAGTATTTTTAGCATTGACAACATGAATCCTTATCTGACAGAATGTAGCTGGATTTATAGTTTGTAAAATGCCTTACTTCGAAAGAGAGACAGGCAAAAATGAGAAAATATAAAACAGTAGGGTGTGGAAATGGCAAGGTCAAAATCAACGGTCAAGCAGTTTTAAAGAGAGCTCATCGATTGTGTGGGGACAGAAAGACAAGCAAAACTGTTCTTATTTTACTCGTGTAAAAGGGGATATTTACCATACAAGGGATTACTTTCTTCTTTTGTAATAACTATCAAAATTCAAATACCAGAATATTGAATAAACTTAAAGCATAATATAAGAGATTAAATCACGAAGGATTTTCACTTTGAATTCAAGCAAAATAATTAAAATTAAGAAAGAGCTCAAACAATTAAATTTTCCTTTTGTGTGAAAATCATTAACTTTTCCTTTTGACCCCACTTAAATAAATGAATATTGCTGTTGCATTTTTTTAATAACAGCAATAATATTTTCTACCCATTTTTTGATGCACTCCTCAATAAAGTTATTTTCAAATAAACAAAAATTTCTAATTAAATTTATATTTTATTTAGATCAAAAACATCGTAAATTAAAAAAAAAACTTATTTGTAGCAAAATCTAATGTGTACATACAGTAGCGCATATAAACATTTTTCAAGGGGGGAAGGGTCCATTGTAGAAAGTTCTCCAACTTGTATCATACCTCAAGACAAAACCAATTAATTCTTCTGATTTTGTTAACAAAATATAGTAAAAAATAAATTACTGAATTAATAGCTAGCATTAATTAATAAAATAAATTTTAATTACAAGTACTTAATTAAATTTTGCATTATATACATATAGGATTATCATCAACTGAAAAAAAACTCAAGGGCTTTGGAGGGGGCACCCCCCCTTGTGTGCGCCATTGTGTACATATCTTTTCCCTTTTTAGCAAAATTTTTGAAATTTATGGGAAAGGGAATACATAAACGATACATATAAAAAAATAAAATTAAAGTATAAATTTGATTTCTTTTACGTGAAAATCTAATTTTTTTTCTGTCGAAAGGAGTAATTGAATTCTTTCTGAATATTTATACGATGTTGAAAAGAAAATATATAATACTTTTAAACTCGTTTTATAATTCAGTCTAAGAATTAGTGGCATGCACATACCTCTTGGGGGGGGGGGTAGAGGGGTAAAAAAACACGTAGACTTAAGCGAGAAGGCATAAGCTAGATGGCGAAAATTAAAAACTTGTTGGTCTAAGGAGGGGTATTGAACTCTCAAACCCTCCCCTTGTGTGTGTGTGTGTACGCCACTGCTAAGAATTAATTGTATAGTAAATACATTCTCTTATATTTGAAGTTAATGGGGAATCCCAATAAGTTGGATTCAGATACACAAAAAATTGCTATACTTACACTATAAATCTATTTAACAAAATGAATGGATTTGTGTTTGATATATATAAAAAAACAAACCATTGAATTGCACTTTAATTAAAATATTCTTTACTATCTGGATTGCAATTAAAGTTTTGTCTGAAATTATATAAAGTCAAGATATCTATCTTCATTAATTAATATATTTCCTTTTTATTATAATCTTCATTTGAAAATGTTGAAGTAATGAAATTCAATCACATTTGCATTTAATTTTCTTGTTGATAATAAGTGTTCCAAAGTGGTAGTAAAAATTTTCTTTCTTTCTTTCTTGTAGTAAACTCTGACGGCAAGTTTTCCTCATTCTGAATCACAATTATTCCTACATAAAAAAATGCAATAATGAAGTAAATTTGACAATATCATTTAAATTGACAATTACTGGATAGATATTGCAAATTAAAATTTTTATACAGCTTTCGCAGCCAGCAATACTCATAAAAAATAAATTAATTTCAAACTATACATAGTTTATTAACTAAAAAATGAAATAAATTTTTTTAAATGTATTTAAATAATAAAAACTACAAAGACCCATTAATTTTAAAAATAAAATTTGAGAAAACATATAGAACACGAACGTATATTTTTTTGCGGCAGTTTCTGAAAAGAAAAAAAAATGAATATAGAATTTTTTAGAAATATTCCCAAATTTTACATTGGAAAGATAGCTGCATTTTTAAGAATAACATTAAAGCTACTTTTGTATTTGTCTAAATACATTTTGAAAAAACGAATGCAAAGAATGATAGCATTTAATTTTGACTCTTATTTCTTTATTGTGAATGTGGTGTGGCAGTTAGGGAAGGATGTACCATCTTCCGTCATCCTCTTCCTCTTAAAAATGTGTAGAAATAGCATTTCCAATAATTAAATATCAAACAACAAATTTTAAATTAAAACAAATGTAAAAATTGTTAATAACATTATTCAAGAAAGTAAGAGAGAGAGTTATATATATATTTACATCGCACTATAAAGCTGCACGAACGCTATTGGTGAAGGTCCTCATTATTTTGAACTATGGTCACGTTTTGAGGAAGACACCTCAGCTCTCCTAACTTCCACACCACACCAACGAGAGGAATTCGACCCCTCGACATATTTAACGTGCATCGGCCGCCTTTGCACGGCGGGTCTTCAGTGGTACCAGGCTCAAACTCATGATACGCCAGCTACGAGTGGGTGACCTTGACCATTAAGCTACCACGGTCTAGTGGTCAAGCTGCTCATAAAAACTGGCAGTGCATACATAATTCGATTCAAGGGAATTATAGAAAAAATAACAATTGTGAGAAGTTGAAAAGTTTTATTAATATTTTATCTAAAAAATTTCAAAATTAAAAAAAAAACGAAGAAAAATTTGTAAATTATTTTTTATTGAAATAAATTTTGCAGTCAAAATAAGCTTTTCATTTTTTAAAAATTTTATTAGCATACCTGTGTAAATCAAATATTAATTTTTAACATTAAAATAATGAGTAGTCAAAAATAGTTTTTGAAGATATTAGAAATACTAACATAAAAATATATATGTATATAACATTTATAAAAAAGTTTAATCGTTAAAATTTTCAAAATAACAGTATATGAAAATCACAGTATAAGTAGAAAATAGTTTTATTGAAAAAAATAAAATGTAAAAACTTAAATATATATATATATATATATATATATAAATAGATTTATAGAAAGTAAACATAGTATGTAATAATAAATAAAGATAAGAGAGAAAAAATTTTAAAAATTAAGTTTATTTATATATTTAATACTATTTTAATAAATTTCAATAATATTTATTTCATGTTTAAATATAACGAGATCTTCTTACTTTTAAAAAAATACCAATTGTTTCAAAAGAAAATTAGAAATTTTATTTAAAAAAAAAAGAATTATATGTGTAATGGAACTGTTTTTGAGCGCTTAATATACAAACAAATTTCTTATATCTTAATCTTTTCAACTAAAATCAAAATATTGTTCAAAAACTAGTTGAAAATTTCTACCCTGAAATACAAATATTAAAAATTCATTTTTTTAATGTATTCTATTTAAAAGTTGTAATTGTATTTCGAACTCTTTTTTGTGGTGGAAGCCCACAATTTCTAACTCTTTTACTCTAACTTAGTGACGCAGTCAGACGTAAGAAGATCCAACAGACGGGCAACCACATTTAAATGATACTCGCGCTGCTTGGCGTTTTTGGCGTATTCTGAAGCTTGAAAAAGCCCTTGTTTCTGAAGACATCCCTACAAGTTCATGAGAAATATGGTATGTTTATAAAATAAAAAAATTAAGATTAAATTAAAAAAAATATTAAATGAAACTGGAAAAACCAATGTAGAACTGCAACTATATTGTAAACTAAAAATAGATGAGTAACATATTTTAGTTTATTGATATATTTTTGATTATTTGCAATTTTTAGTAAATTTTTATCAATCCTTATAACATTTGAATCAGGTTTAGCAAGTTTTTTCTAAACAGACACTTGAGAATTATGTGATTATTGTTACAAAATCCTTTTAACTTTTGCAGCTGAAATTAAATGATATTTTCATTTAAAGCAATTCATATTTATATATATAGTATAATAAAATGAAAAAAAATAATAAGACAAAATTATACTACCCACAAAGCTAAATGATAGAAAACAGATTCTAAGAAACATAACTAGAAAAATATTGATATATATATAATAAAAAAGGAAGAAAATTGTCTTTTATATTTATCTATATCATATTGACTATTATAAAATGGTAGGAATTACATGCATTGCCTTTTAAATACTGTTTAGAATTAAAATTATTTTCAGCTTAAGCTAAACAAAAATTGACTTGAATTCCATAATTTTTCAGTTAAAAAACAGTCCAAAATTATGTTTATATTGTGATTTAGCTAATATATAAAGGGGATAACTTATTTTTCACTTCTGTTCTTACTTTGCTCAAAATTCATTATAACCATTGTTCACAATAAGATTCATATTTCAGCTACGCTTAAAACGTAATTAAACTTAAAATTCTGTAGTATAAAACTGAAAACATTTTTAAAAAATTATTAAAAAGTATAGTATTATAATCATTTCAATCATCAGTAGTATTGATGTACTTTTTTTAAAGTAAATTTCATGAAACAGTATTATTATTATTATTTTTTTTTTTAGCTACATTGAGTAGAGATAATTTTAAAATAAGTTTTCAGTACTTCAAAATTAATTATTAATGGCAGGAAAATAATGCTAAATTTTCAAAATACCTTAATGTATATTTTGCTTGGAACACATATTCCAGTGAAAACGAGGTTTTGTTGAAGGTTTTGAAAAAAAAATTTTTTTTCTTGCAGAATTCTTTTGTTAAAAAAATAAGATTTCTAATAATAAGAATATATTATTACATGACAGTGGCTGTTTTCTTTCATTGAATTATAATTTCTTGAAATAAAAATTTGAATTTGATGTATTGAGATATACAAATTAAATATTTGTTTTAAAAAATGAGATTGATTTTTCCTGAAAATTTTTACTTTAATGAAGAAAAATATATAAGTTTTTCTTCCTCCTTTTTTTTTTAATTTGGGGGTTGTTAAAAAGAAAGATTAATACATTTTTCTTTCTCATGTTTAATTCCTTTAATAATTTCCTTTGAACTTGATTGTACATTATCCCAAATTTCCCGTTACTGTTCCGAATGTTCAGTGCTTGCTTCAATTTTTCACTACTCGGTTTTAGTCCCAAATTTATAGCATATATTTTTTTAATTATCAATGCTACACTGTCCAGAAATGCCTTCACCAAGTCCAATAAGATGTGCCAATTTCAGAGGTAGATGTAAATATAACTGCATATTTTAATAAGAACCTGAAGTTATAATTGTTCAAATGTTTAAAAGTGTCAGAGTTCCCCATTTTTTCTTCCTGGCACTAAGGCTGCAACTTAGCCAGTATTTAGCACCATGAACAATTCAGCAGCTTTTGTAACAAAACTGCCCTGACTTAAATAAGATCATATTAGAAAAAGATGCTCTGAAAAATATTCATACTTTTTATATTATGAAGGTACTTCAAAATAATTTAGAAGGGTTGTAGATTTATTATTTTTTTAAAAAAGGAATACTGAATTTTAATTTGTTCTTTATATAAGTATTAAAAATATATCATTATTAAAAAATAAAACAAAAATTGTTTATTTGGGTATAAATATTTCTTTTGACCAACAAACTACCTCCACACCACAGTAACTATAATAAAATAATTTATTTGTAAAAAAATCTATATATATATATTATTACATTTTGAACTTCAAAATCTTTATATTGAAGCAGCTATTCATTTTGAAATGGCATTTTTGATAGGAAGGAATAATATTTGCTCACTATTCCTGTCATATTATTCTCTTGTAATCTGGCATCACTTAATTTTGTTTTCTGTATTGGCAACACCTGGATGAGACAGTCTGTAAACAGCAATCATGTAACCTCACTTCTAAGTTATTAAAAGCTTAATTCTGTTCATTCAACTCTCATTGTCTTATTTATAGTACAATTTTAATAACTTAGAAGTTGTCTTGAATCGTTTCGTTTTCAAATTTAATAATGGAACAACTGCTGAAACCTGAAAGATTCGATATCGATCCCTCGTGTTCTAATGCGGAAACAAAATGGCGCCATTGGAAAAAAACTTTTGAAAACTTTTTAGGAGGCATAAAAATCCTTACAGAAGAAAATAAACTTCCTTTGCTGAGTAATTATGTAACCTCAAATGTTTACCAGTTCATTAATGATTGCACAACTTATGCTCAAGCTATTGCGATACTTGATTCACTTTTTATAAAGAAACGCAACGTTATATTCGCTAGACATTGCTTGTCGACGCGAAATCAACAAACGGAAGAAACTGTCAATGAATATTTACAAGTTTTAAACCAATTGAGCAAAGACTGTGACTTTACTGATGTAAGGGCTGAGGAATACCGAAAGGAGTATATTAGAGATGCTTTCATACGAGGATTAAAATGTCCTCGCATTCGCCAACGACTCCTCGAAAATATATCGATGACTCTCGATCAAGCTTTTGAGCAAGCTAGAACCTTGGAATCAGCCGAAGTGCATGTAGCTTCTTATATGGGAAGTTCTTTCCCAGTACAATCTGCAGCAATAAAAACTGGCGATTTTTCAGAAGAAACCTTAGAAACACCAGCGGCTTCCTCCTGCTCAAGATCTCAAAAATGCTTCTTTTGTGGAAATGACTTGCACTCACGAACCAATTGTCCAGCTAGAGATGTTATCTGCAGAAAATGTGGGAAAAAGGGACATTACCAGCGAGTTTGCAAATCCAGACCTAATAGAAATTCTTCAAATGTGGTGGCTTCTTCAAACTTATTGGCAGCTATTTCGGGATCTATTCACTGTCTCCAGAAATCAATTGTGAAGGCATTGGTTAATAATATTCAGCTCAGTGCATTAATTGATACAGGGAGCTCTCTTAGTTTTTTGAACGAAAAACATGTGGCGAAATGCAAATCAAAAATTGAACCATATTTTGGAAAAATATCCATGGCAAACTCCTCCATGGTGACTGAAACAGTGGGTGTTTGTAGAGTTAATTTAAAAATTGAAAGCTTCACTTATCAAAATGTGGAACTTTTAGTTATGAAAAATCTTTGTAGTGATGTTTTGATTGGCCATGATATTCTAAACAGACATTCATCAGTAGAAATTGGATTTGATGGTAATAGACCTTCACTAACAATTTGTTCTTTGGCTGTAGCACAAGTACCTCCTGTTTCATTATTTTCTAACTTGAATCCAGACTGTAGACCTTTGGTTACAAAGTTGAGACATCGTACGAATGAAGACAATAATTTTATGGCATTGGAAGTTCAGAAACTTCTTCAGGAAGGAGTCATTGAGCCAAGTAACTCACCATGGAGGGTTCAAGCTTTGTCATTAGAGGAGAAAATCATAAGCCCAGAATGGTAGTTGACTACTCTCAAACAATTAATAAATACACGTTACTGGATGCCTACCCTTTGCCTAAAATAGAAGAGGTAATTTTGAAAATTTCAAAAAATAAGGTTTTTAGCAAAATTGATCTCCAAAGTGCCTACCATCAAATTCCTATCCAGGATAGCGAGAGACATTATACAGCTTTTGAAGCTTGTGGAAAGCTCTATCAGTTTTTACGTGTTCCTTTTGGGGTTACTAATGGAGTAGCTTGTTTCCAAAGAGTCATTGACAAAATTATTGAGGATGAAGGACTCACCCTTACATATCCATTTATTGACGATGTTACTGTGTGTGGAAAAGATCAAAAAGAACATGATGACAACTTAGAGAAGTTCCTGACTGTGGTAAAGAAGTATAATTTGACTCTAAATGAAGATAAGTGTACCTACTCAAGTAATTCTGTCCATTTGCTAGGCTACATTGTTCGGGATGGTATAATTAAACCAGATCCTCAACGACTAAAACCTTTGAGGGATATGCCTGTTCCGAAAGACTCATCTGCATTGCAACGTGCTTTAGGAATGTTTGCCCATTATTGTCGGTGGATCCGGGGTTTTCTCAGAAAATACGTCCTCTTCTAGGAAAGAAACAGTTTCCTCTCTCTAGAGATGCTGTATTGACTTTTAATTCCCTGAAAGATGATGTGGCAAATGCTGCCTTGGCAACAATTGAAGATGACATACCATTTCGAGTGGAAACTGATTCATCCGATTTCGCAATTGGAGCTACCTTGAGTCAAGCTGGATGTCCTGTTGCCTTTTTCTCAAGAACCTTAAATACATCTGAATTGAGACATTCATCTCCAGAAAAAGAAGCATATGCCATTGTGGAATCACTTCGTCATTGGAGACACTTCTTGATGGGAAAGCATTTTGAAGTGTTCACTGATCAACAAGCAGTCGCATTTGTATTCAATCAGCGACATGGTAGTAAAATTAAAAATGAAAAGTTAATCCGTTGGAGACTTGAACTTGCTAGTTTTAAATTTGACATTATTTATCGTCCTGGAAAGCAAAACGTGATTGCTGATACATTATCCCGTATAACTGGAGCTCTAACTCCAGAGTTGACTTAAACAATCTTCACAACTCTCTTTGTCATCCTGGAGTGACACGTATGCATCATTGGGTTCGTTGCAAAAATCTCCCTTTTTCTTTAGAGGATATAAGGAAAGTCACCAACTCCTGTCTAATATGCAACGAACTAAAGCCAAGATTTGTTAAACATGTTGGAACTCTTGTGAAAGCTACTTCCCCATTTGAAAGGTTGAATCTTGACTTTAAATTACCTTTACCTAGTGTTTCAAGAAATCACTATATTTTAACAATAGTTGATGAATTCTCTAGGTTTCCGTTTGCAATCCCTTGTAGTGACATTTCTGCGAAAACTGTAATATTGCATTTGAAGAACCTTTTTTCTATTTTTGGAATGCCATCATTTATTCATTCTGACAGAGGATCATCTTTCATGTCTAACGAATTAAAATCATTTTTAACATCTCAAGGAATTGCTACAAGTCGTACTACTCCCTATAATCCAGCAGGAAATGGACAGGTTGAACGTTATAATGGAATAATCTGGAAAACTATGCAACTTGCTTTAAGATCCAATAATATGAAACTGAACAATGGGAATGTGTTATCCAAACAGCTATTCATTCAATTCGCTCTTTATTGTGTACAGCAACAAATGCCACTCCTCATGAACGAATGTTTTCTCACCCTCGAAGATCCATAACGGCTGTTCCATACCTAACTTGGTTCTACCTCTCCAGTTCTAATGAAAAATCAGGTGCGTGCTAACAAATATGAGCCAATTGTCCAAGAAGTAGAATTAATTGAAGCTAACCCTGACTATGCACATGTGAAACTTGGCGATGGAAGGGAAACAACTGTTTCTATAAGACACTTAGCTCCAAGAGGAGAAACTACCAGCTTTGAAGGCAACAAGGGTACAGACGAAAGTGTTCAAGTTCTTCCAGATCTACAGCCAATAAACTCAGATTCAGATACCACTTTAGAAGATTCGACTGAACCGAACAAGAACACATTAGCATTGCGTACAGCTCGCCATAGGCAACCTCCTGCATACTTGAAGGACTACGTCAGAGACTGAAATATCCAGATTAAAATTAAAGGGGGGTAAAATGTATATTATTCTCTTGTAATCTGGCATCACTTAATTTTGTTTTCTGTATTGGCAACACCTGGATGAGACAGTCTGTAAACAGCAATCATGTAACCTCACTTCTAAGTTATTAAAAGCTTAATTCTGTTCATTCAACTCTCATTGTCTTATTTATAGTACAATTCCCTTAACTATTTTTTATTTCAATATATATAAATTTAGTGAGGAAGTATTTGATATTATAATTTACTGATGTGTGTGTGTGTTGAATAATTTTTTTTAAAAATTGTTTCATATGTATAAAATTTCTATCAATATATGTATAAAATCTCAATAACTTGACGTGCTATCTTTGTATACTTTTTATGTGGAGGATTTAATCAGATAACATTTCATTCTCCTAAATTCCACACCACACACATTCACAACAGGAAGCAGTGATTTTTACAATTTCAGTGTTGACTGAAATGTTATACTTCTTTGTGTATTCAATTTCTTTTATTTTATTTAAACAAATATGTGAATGTAGTTTTTAAATTTTTTTTAAAACACTACTGTCTTTCCAACTCTAACTCAGGGATGATATTTCTGAAATTTTAAAAGCATTTTAATAAATTGTGTACATTTCAGGATTAATTAAAATTTTAAAACTTATTGCTGAAGTTATTTTAAAGTTCAGATTTTAGATAATTTCCACAACAATATACTATTTCAAATTTAATGTATTATTGAACATTCTATGCTGGACACACAAATTATGCTCACAAAAGGGGAAAATCACTACCTTAGTTTACTAGAAGAAAGTGGCAAAATCTTTGCTGTGTGTATCAGTAACTTTAAATTAAGGACATGAAAACTGAAAATGGATGATATTGGATTACTCCAATAATTCTCAGTCCTTTCTATTAAAAACAAAAAGAATTTAATCAAAATAATGGTTGAATGTAAATTTAATTTGTCGTTCTTTTTTTTCTCTTTCACTATTTACCTTTATTTCAAAGTGAATGCTTTTTCCTACTTCTCATTTCTTTTTCCCTGATTTATTCTCTTTTTGGCTAGATATTTTTTAACTCTATATCTTGATTAGAACGAATATTTTAATTATATTACAACGCAAAATATTTTAAATGTAAACGGATTAATATTTTTTTTTGAATTTTTGTAAAGTATTAATAACATAAAAATAGACATTTTAATCAATACTGAAAAATAATTGCTATTATGTATGTCTTATACTGTACATCAAATATTATCATTATTACACTTTTATTAGGTTTTTCCACGCAATTTATATGTGAGAAATTTAATGAAAATATTATTGTATAAAAAATATACATCTAAAAAAAATTATATCGAAGTCATGCTTCTATTAGAAGTCTATTTTTATAACTATTCTACGGTGTGTGAAAACTTCATGTAAGATTATAGCGAGATAAAAGGTCAAAGCAAAATGACCATGGAAGTCGTTCATATATACATATATATATTTTTACATTTTCTCAAAAAAATATGAATTTTTTCGTTTACTTTTTTGCTGGTTCTTTTTTAAGTTGCTTACTTAAAAAATTAATGTTTTAAAATATTAATTAAACTCATTGTTTTAAAAATTTTATTTCCCCCCCCCCCCCCCAATATAATTTTTTAAAAACACGTAAGCAGGGAAAGTACTTTATACATGTAAAAAAATAATTTTTGAAAATATTTTTAAAAATTATTATAGAAGGCTGGAAACGTTGTAAAGCAAACCTAATCAATATCCAACAGTATTAGCTCTCTGCAATAAAATATAGATGTGAACAGAAACTAATATTATAAAAAAGTAAACAAATAGATTTTTCGTTAATTTTCTGATTGAATTTCGTTGGCTGGTCTCTCTCTCTCTCTCTCTTTTGTTTTGTTAATATCGCACTTCGAAACAACGTGAGGGGTATAGAGGTGACGAACTTCGTAATTTTAAATCACAATGAATTGAGGAGGATGAACCTAATTTGACATTTTACTCTCCAGACTGTTCGGATTGGAAATACACTATTAATATTTTTTATTTAATATAGAGTTTTATAACAGGGGCGTAGCTAGGTAACCAAACGCCTTGGTGCAACAACAATAAAAACAAACACCGAGGGTCCTATTTTGATTGGATTTTATCAAGTAAAAATATATTAGTTTTTAAATATACAAAGTTACTTTAACATCAGCCCTTTATCATGCTCTGCAGAAATAGGAAGTGGCACTGTTAGCCTAGTGGTCAAGGTAGCAGACTCGTGGCTGGCATGTCATGAGTTCGAGTCCAGTACCACTGAAGACCCACCGTGTAGGGGAGCGATGCACGTAAAATCTGTCGAGAGCTCAAAAGTCCTCCCTTGGTGTGGTAGTTAGGAGAGGGGATGCCATCTCGGGCGTCGTCTTCGTCACTTGACCATGGTTCAAAATTACGAGGTTCGTGCTAAAAGCCCTCGTGTAACTGAACAGGGCGACGTTTAAATTCACTCACGCAGAACAGAGGAAAGTAAAGCTACATACTACTTACATGTATGTGTATAAGTTTTCCTGAGTAAACTTTAGTGATTACCCAGGTTCGATTTAACACGGGATAGACAAAAAATAAGCATGAAAATGATACAATATTATTATAATTATTTTTTTAAAAAACAACCCTGCAAAAGAACAGAGGAGTGGGACAAAATTACATAAATCTATTTACTACAGATAGGAGTACCACATGTACCAAGTATTCACATGCACACAGAAATTTGTAAAATCAAGAAGCTACAAACAATGTTATGCATGACAAATATTTGTATCTTATTTTCGAAACATGTAATTAAAATATTTTAAAAGTACAAAGTTTATATTTTATTTAGAAATTAAAGATACAAAATTCTTTTAAATATCTTAAAAATCGAATGCTGACGCACTCATAAAATACTTTTTCAATGCAACAGTAAAATTCAAACATTTAAATTAATAAAACTGAACCGTAAAAAATATGTTATACAAAATTTATAAACGTATTTCTGTTAAATTATATCTAGCAAAAAGTTTAAGTGAACATTTCGTATTTAAATATAGATGCAAATATTTTTAAGAAGAGCACTCTCTCTAAGAAATTCCCCCCCCCTTAGAATACATACAAAAACTTATGATTTTTCAGACAGGGGTGGCTCTAGGGCAATTGGGCCAAATTTTAAAAATACTTTTTTTTTTTTTTTTTTTTTTTTTTTTTTTTTTGTTATGGAAAATTTGGAAAAGGAAGTTAAAGTACACTATCTAGGGAAAAATATTCAGAACGAGATAATTTCTCTTTTATATGAGAATATTAAATTTTCAAATGATTTACTACTTGCTAGTGTTTCAAATTTACAATATACGTTAAATAATTAATTATATATTAATAAGAAAAGTTTTTCTATGGATTATAAAAATATATTAATGTATTATGAAATGCAATTTTGCTGTACTTTTACCACTTGTAAAAATGATCTAACTGTACTTAACAATTGTCAATATTCTTACACATGGAATTTTATTGCAAAGCTTTATAAAAATATCTCTGTTATTCAATTTTATGTGAACGCGTGAAAAAACAAGAAAAATACTTTTTGAACTTTACGTAGAAATTTCCTTACTAAATTCATACGTATTTCTTTATAATTGCATAGTTAATTTCGGCTTATATTTGATTCAAATTATTTTATGATATATCTATTTTTAATGTGCGTATTTACATTCTTATAAAAACTTTGCTTCGTTAATATATCTGACTTTCCCCAATACACTTAAGTCCTTATGATGTGTTGGAAATTTTTATTTTAATCATTTCAACTGCTTTGCAGGTAAATCAATTGACGAAGAAAATATTGCTGATCTAATATAAATATAGATCTTGTCATTCGAACTAGATGATGATTTAAGAAAAATGACGCGGTAATATTTCAAAATAGCTTTGATTTTACTCGCAAATTTTTTCTCAACGCTCTGCATTGTGTCAATGGAACAAAACTACATCTTCAATTGTTTTCTAAAAAGACCACACCTCTAAGTGGATACTATTGAACCACTTTGACCAGATGTCTGCAATAAATGTCAAAAGTAAATTAGCCCTTTTCAGAGGAAAAGGCAGTCAGACTCTCTGTCTCCGCTTTTTATCTCTGAATCTTGCGCACCCCTAAATCAGGCTAGGCAGCACATAATTGCTTATTTCACAGCCAAATCTTGAAAATCGGCTTACTTTAAGGTTTTGGTGATTTAACATCTCTAACAGAATTACTAGCCATTGTAACTCATTTGGAATTGTCCAATTAATATTATACGCATGTTGCTGAAATGACATAAAATCCTTTAGCTAAAAAAATGTTTGTTTTTTTTCCTTCTTCTTTTTGAATATAGAAACAATTATGAAGATTATAAATGTTAAGCTTTGGGTACATAGTGATCTCAATAAGGAAATTTTTCAATAAAATTTGTTACACCACCCTTTATACTGCACAAACCAATGTCTTTTTCAAATGTTTTGGATCATATCTACTGTTTAAAAAGTGTGTGTAACTAATATTGCTGACAGTCTTAGAAAAAGCAGAGTGCTTTTAAAACTAAATAAAATTTTAACTTGTTGCATTTCCCATCAAATAAATATTTTTTTCCAATTAATTACATTACCCAATCTCTAATGCTGTAGAAAGTCTTTCACAACTGTTATACAAGTCACCACAGCAAGAAATCCCATCTAGCACTTTTTGAGATCAAAAAGTCATTTTTAAGACTTTCTTTAAGATGCAAGAATATTTACTTCATGTATTTGGTTGATATACAGAACACATAAAAAGCAACCTGAAAATTACAACTATTTAAAGTATTTATGAAACAATGCAGTATATAAAAAAATGGTTTATTACTGGACAAAAAAATAGCAAATTCTTATTAATATATCTATCAATAAAAAAGACAATCACTTTATATCATTACTTTCACCGTCACTTTCCACATTGCCCATGAAATATGGTGTATGGATGCAAAACCTCTGTTTCTAAATAGGTAAGGTAAATTTCTCAAGGTCTATTACTTATAACTAATAACAAAAATAGTATCGCAAAGATGAATAATTTATTATTAAGAATTATTTATACATGTTAAACATTACTTTGGTATACACTTTTGCTTGTATAGATAGCAAGCATTAATATCCCTGATCCAATATATTTATTAATATTAGTGAGTGAGTTAGTGAATATTAACGTCCCACTGTTCAGCTACACGAGGCTTTCGGGGACGGTCCGCGTAATTTTTAACCATGGTCAAGTTACGCGGACGACACCTGAGCTGGAACCCCTCTCTCCTAACTAACCCACCAC
>BMAO01011762.1:0-17589 GCA_019973975.1 Trichonephila clavata
AAAGGAACTGAAATATAAATATCTGACTTACTCCAGTCAAAAATATTCATATTATGTGAAAATACTGTTCCTCCACTTATTTAAGTACGTTTATAAGCTATAGCCCAAAGCATATTTTATTTTTATAAACGAGGCACAAAAATTCAGTTATAAAAATATATTTTTCATTTTAGAACATATAAACCGTACACGGATTGTAAGACCATTTCTAAAATACTAAGAGTTTTTAGAGGAAAAAAAAACATATAATTTTGGGTAGTTCAAATTTTAATATAATACGCAAATATATATATTATTAAGCAAATACGTTTGACAAGAAAAAAGTAATTTATTTAAATCTTGTATTGCATGAATAAAATAAATCAAAAGATCCTCCTGAAATAAACACAATTGAAGGGAAAATGTTTAATTTGCAATCGATAGCATATAAACGTTTCTGTTAGAGGTATCCCCGAAGTGACGCAATCCTATTCGGTAAAAAATAAAACTTACTGCTGGAATCATACAATTTCCTAATGAATGGGTGAATCCGAATATTTTTTCATTTGAACTGTTTGGACGGAAATGGCTAAATAGGAACATTTAATAATTTACAAAATTAACCGTTATAGTTTATATAATTTCTTAAGATTACAAAAAGGTGTGTTTCGGAAGCACAAGTTTTATAGGAGTACGGCTTATGAAAAGTAGAACAAATATATCTGAAGAACTATGGTTTGTTACCTTAAATATTGTGAGTGAGTGAGTGATTTTGGGGTTTATTGGCGCAAGAGCCGATTTCGGCTATACTGCGCCAAACATTTGTTTTAATATCTGTGGTCTAGACGGGAAGAGAGAAAGAAAGAATGAATTGAATGACAAGAAAGAGGGTCGAAAATAGAGAAGGATCACTAGGGTACCCCGGGTTCGTGAAGCCCGTGTTTGCCAAAGACAGTAAACCCCGTGGGAAAAGGAAAAGATCACTAGGGCACCTCGGGATTGTGACACCCGTACTCACCTAAAGGTGAGCCCCCTGAGGGGCTTAAATATTGTGAAACACAACAAAGTATATTGGAAATCAATTCCCCAATTCATGTTAATAAAAATGTATGAAAAAACTGCAAGACTTATTTTTGTATTTGTAATTATAATTTTTCCTGAAAACTGCAATTTCTTGTGCGGCACCCGTCAAAACCGCTGGGCCCTCACTTTTTGCCCAGCTCACCCCTACCTAAACCAGCTCTGCTCTAGCAAGTGAAAATGCCGTCTTCTGTTTATCAAGGTTATGTATTGCAGACTGCATCCTGTATGTTAGATGTTCGTTTTTTTCTTCTACATCAATCTGTTAAAATCTGAATTTAAAATTATTTGAAATTCTTAACATTCGCAACAATGCCCTTCATAATTTTTTAATTGTATATAAATGCGTCTTCAAATCATTACATTATTATGCTGACTATTTAAATAATATTAAGTATAACTTAAACGCAGAGATTTTCTGAATTTTAAAATAAATATTTCAAAAACTATTGTAGATATGATCATAATTTTTCATTCCGGTGTTTTCGCTTCTCAGTTTTGCTTCTACTTAAAAACTTATTGTATATTCATCAAATTTTCAGCATATTTTTTGCTCTTAGCATACAGTTTTTAACCGAATTGTATGAAATTTACGAAATGCATTAAAAATGCTTAAGATTCTTATGTTAAAATTTTAATTTAATATTTTATTCGAAGAATTTTTAGTGCTTATTTTAAATAATTTTTAGCTGAGTATGTGCACGATACATAAATATTTTTTCTGAAATTTCAAATACAATTTCTAACTTAAAATTCCTAGTTTTGTATGAAAATCTGGATATTTTCTGAATGTTAATTATAATAGATATCCAGATTTTAATACTTGTTCTTCAGTTAGCTTTAAAAAAAATAAATATTTAGAAATTTTGCATAAACAAATATGTTTAAAAAAATTTTTCAAATTTATCTTATATTTATTTATATGCGTAAATGTCAACTGTAAATGTATCCGAATATTTTTAATTACTATTTATTCAAATATTCAAGGTTAAAAATATGAATTGGTATAAAAAACCCCTCATTCATGTTTTCTCTAAGTAAACTGAAACTCAAGTATTTTTTTTTAAAATTCAAATATAATTTGGTGTATTGTACAATACGGCGCCCTGACATCTGGCTTTAAAATTAAAATAAATAAATAATGGATCTGAATTAGTTTTTTCATTATTATTTTTATGAAAGTGTAAGAATTTTTTACAAATAATTTGATGCAAAAGTTTAAAATTATTCATTTTTAGTAGTTGGAAAGTTTAAAAGGTTTTAAATTTTGAAGCGTTCGGTTTCTTATTAACGTTTTTGACACCTTATAATGAAATAATCATGGTTTAAAAACTGAAAACATTGGTTAGAGAAGAAAAATGAAGCAATTAAATATAGTTCTAGATATTATATAGATTTATATATTTTAAAAACTTCTTTTTCCGTTTCATCATTTTTAAGATGAAGAAAATAATACGAGTTAATCAAGCAAAAGAGAATATACTTAAAAGTTATTTGTCCAACTATGTAAAATAGCAGATTACAGTCGCAACTTATTAAAACTTCAAATTAATATAAAATCAAAAGTGAGTTATATAATATTTTATTTATACGTTGGAACATTTTTCAAAAACTTGGAAAAAAAAAAGTTAAATTGCTAAAAGTGCAAAAAGAATTTATTTAATTCAAACGCAATAATATCTCAAATGAAGCTAAATTACAAACACTATAACTTATAGTTCGTTCACTAGGTGTCTAAAGAAATTCTTCCCACTTTTTTACGATTGCTTCAGGGTCAAAACGCAGGGTTCTCCGAGAGCTGTAAAACTTCCTGTCAGTGACCATTGTGTCGCTACAACCCTCCCTAATTATCTTTCATGGTGTTTAAACCATAAAAGAGGGGAAAGGATTTCAGAAAAACACGGCCTACCCGCTTTTGAAGCACTCTCTTGAAGTGAGAAAAAGACGTGTGGTGCGTTTTCGAAAGCATCTCTAGACGTGCGGAAAAAGACGTTCAAACCGCTAAGAGGGTTAAAGAAACTCGGTTTGCCACAAAGACTTTTAGAAGGTGTGGTTGCATTTGAATCCAGTCCAAAACAACTTTCGAGTCCGGAAAAAAGATGAACTTCATCAAATTCTAAATCAATAATTTTAACAATCTTTGAGGTCAATTTCGACAACAATGTCGCAGCAAGCAGTTCGAGCCTAGGTATTGACAAAGTCTTTAGTGGGGCGACGCGAGTTTTGCTGCAGAGTAATCTTATCTGAGTTTCATTGGCATTCTCAGATTTTACGTATAGGCATGCATCATAAGCTTCGGCTGATGCATCTACAAATCCATAAGTTGAACTGCAACAGAATCTTTCAGTAAAATGCACCGAGGTATTTTCAAATCCTTCAATTTGATGCAGCTCGGCCACGTATCTCTGGAAGTTTCAATTTCTTGACGAGGCAAGTTTTGATCCCAGTCAATTTTAATAGCCAAATTTTTTGAATCATCATTTTGGCCTTTATGATTATCGGTTGAAGCAGTCCTAGGGGATCGTAACAATTTGGAGATAAATGACAAGACGGTTCTTTTAGTAATAGTCAACTGGAACCTCTTGCAAATTCATCTGATACATGAAGGTTTCCTCTCTAGGTTCCCCACGACAATCCCAAGGTCTTTACTAACTCATCATTTTCATTGAAGAGGAAACTCCTTGTTCTCCGTGGGCACGTCCTTTCAACAATTCCTCACTGTTGGCGCTCCACTTGTAAAGATGAAAACAAGCCCTCTTTCATCAAGCCAATTAGTTGTCGCTGCATTTCTTTAGCAGTAGTGATGTCGTCTGCTCCTGACAAAATGTCATCCATGTAGGTGCTATTTTCGATAACTGGAGTGGCAAGTGGGTACTTGTTCTTCCCTTCATGGGCTAGTTATAGAAGACATCTGGTAGCTAAATATGGAGCTGGTTTTGTTCCCATACGTAACCGTTTTCAAGCGATAAGAAACGATATCTTCTTCAGGCGATGGTCTCCATAAAATTCTGAGAAAATCTTGTTGATGCTCCTGCACCTTTATTTGACGAAACATCTTCTTTATATCACTCGAAAAAGCCACAACATATTTTCTAAATCTTAAAAGAATATCAAATAAATCAGGTTGAATAGTACCTAATTTTAGCAAGATGTCATTCAAAGAGTTTCCGTTGCTACTTTTGCATGAAGCATCAAACACGACTCTCAGCTTAGTCGATTTTACTCTCAGGACGAATCACAGCATGGTGAGGAATGTAATAATGTAATCCTGGCTCCTCCTCTTTAACTCGCTGCATGTGATCAAGATCCTCATATTCTTGTAGAAATTCGACATATTTATCTTTTATATGAGGTTCTCTAACAAAATCGCCTTTCCAACAATCTTAATCTGCGAATAGCAGTAGACTTTGACTGCCCCAGTTCAATGTCATTGTCTTTCATGGGCATCTCGACGCAAAAAACGTCCGTTAGTGTCCCTCGCCATAGTTTTTCAAAAAAATGTTCATCGCATTTTCTTAAGTTCATCACTAACAAATTTGGTGGGTACAATTTCTTCTATTTCCCAGAATTATTTTAAAGTATCATTTAAAGTTTCAAAGTCTTTTGTGATTAAACCACAATGCAATGAGCCACTTGAGAACCTCGAGGTGTTACCACTAATTATATAGCCAAATTCAGTATTTTGTAAGATCAAATTACCATTATCTAATTTGTATTTACCATCTTTCAAAATATCAAAGAAAATATCTGCTTATAATAAGGCATTGATAGAATTACTAGTATTAAAAGTGGGGTCTGCTAGATGTACATTGCTTGGAAACACAATATGTGAAATATCAAAGGAATTAACAGGTATCATATTAGTAATTTTGGGTACAACATGAAAATTCACAACACGTTTATATGATCCAGAACCATTTGAAATTACTCCTTTGATTTTTGATTTTATATTAACATTCGAAACCACCCAAACCAGAGACCGACATATCAGTTTTTAATTTACGCAAATTCAAGAAATCTGCCGTGCTCGACCTCAATAGAGAAACTTGCGACCCGCTGTCTGCGAGGACGCGTAAAGGAACTTTTTCCCCAACAGAATTTTCAACATAAATTATATAAGTCGATAAATTAATATCATTTTTATGTTTCTGGGAAGCGGAAATACTCATGTTCACTCCCGAAACCTGACCTTGAACAATGTTGTTTTTGAGCACTCGGAAAATCAAAAGAATTCCTATCAGTTTTATTTTGATTATTTTTTATACTAGAATTTTGAAAACAAATTGGTTCGATGACGTCATCTTGGCGCCTGGTGTATAGTTGGGATGACTCAAAGTTTTGCATCTCCTGATTTTTTACATTAACAAAATGTAACAACTGATTGTGGTTCTTTTTGCAAAAACAAATATGCTTAGATCTACATTGTGATACCTTATGGTTTGGTTTCAAGCATTTTAAAGATAAATTCAAAGATTTAACAATATTATACCTCTCTCTAACAGGCATATTTTTAAAATTTATCACAGTTATACAGGTCATGGTTCAAAGAACAAAGCTTACATTTTTTGTCAACATTTGCATCTGTATGCAATATGAAGCTTTTGTGACGTGGAGAGTCTTTAAAATTTTGTTTACCTTTTGTTCCTGCGGATGGCAGGTTTTCTAAAAATAAACAACGCTTATTCAAAAAAGCCAAAAAATCATCCCACTTAGGAATGTCTGTACTCTCCAAGGTCATTTCGAAAAGACGCTTTGTCTCAGTATCCAAAACCTGCATAACTTATTGTATCAACAACAATTCTGAAAATGTATTATGCTCAATATTTAGCAATTTTAATGCTCTCAAATGTTTAGTACAATTATCAACCAAATTTCTTAAATCAACATTTGAATCACCTCTAAATTTTTCATATTTCAACATCAACAAAGCATTTATATGTTTGTTTATTATTAGTCTTTTGTTTTCAAACATTTGCTCTAGAGCCAGAAACAACGAATCATATGTGTCATCCACAGTTTGGACATGTTTTGCAATTCCTATTAAACACGATTGTAAATATTGCAATTTTTGTTTATCATTTAAACCACAATTTCAATTATTTCTTTGAATTGCTCTTTAAAAATAAACCATGTTTCTACGTCCCCATTAAACTGTGGAAGCGATAATTCTGGTAATCTAAAGCACGGTTTGATAACATTAGACACAGCATTTGAACCAGTTTCATTATTATTTTTACTATATTTTAAATTCAAGGATTTAAGTCTTACCTCGAGTTTCTCAATGTGCTCATTGCAGGTGGTAATTTTTTCCATCGAAATTATTGAACTCTAGATCTGATAAGGAAGTGAAAATTTCTTCTTTGACTGATTCATATTTTGCATTAAGTCTATCAAATTGACTTAATTTGAAAGATAACACCTCTTTGTCATCTTCAACGAAAGTGTCCACAAATGCGATAAATGCACTCAACTGTTTTTCGATGTCGCAGAACTTCCTTTCGAGAATTTTAACGCCTTTCGCCATGACGCATTCAAAGCAATGAAACCAACGAAAAGATTTCTTAAATATCTTCAAAATCCACAAATCCACAGGTTCTGGCGATTTAATAATACTCCGCAAGGCGAACCATTTTTTTATGCACATACGTCGAAGGCTCAGAAATAATTTTTAATAGGAAATAACGATTCAACGAATTTTTACCAATGCATTGTCGACACCTTTATTCAATCTCGAACGAACAACTACTACACAGAGAGAAGAAACAAAAAAAAAAAAAAAGTACACAAAAGGGGGATTGTTCCATTTCTCCGTACAAGAGGGGTGGGGTGAGAAGGGATGACGCAATGGTCCATAACAAGGTGTTTAAAGAGAGAGATCCATGCATATTTTCCCTATTTTTAATATAGAAGAATAGTTTAGTAAAAAAAAAATAAATAACTTAAGAAATTATATATTTTTCGGTTATTTTTTTTTTTAAATATATAATCATATAAACTAAATTCTGTTAAAGGGATATAACCAAGATAAACATTACAACTTTTAGCATCTGATACACAGAATAAACGACAAACTAATAAAAGTTTAATATTTAAAATAAATGCTGGGTTAATATGTGCAGGCAGCACACATTAGATATATATATATATATATATTTTTCATGTTCTTTTTCAGAAAAGGCGTTTCGAATTTTCTCTCATTTCTTGTCCACTATACATTTTCTGAAGACATAAATCAAACTAATATCTTTTGAGTCTCTGTTTGTTTTAAAATGACATTTTATAGCAATGAATCGCAGAGATTATTGAGCGACACATTATATCACGAATAGAGGGCATTTTCATTTTTTTGTCGTGTTTTTTTCTATTCATGCCGAGGTAGCTGTGCATATTTTTTTTTTTCCTTAATGACACTGTACGAAGCAAAATTTCTTTCTCGCAAAAGAAAAAGAAAAAAAATATATGAAAGTTGGAGTGTTTAAACATCACACGAGTATGAGAACAAAAATTATTTTTTAATTATTTTACATCAATTTAATAATTTAATTTTTAATATTTGCATTCTGCCCGAAACTTTGAAACTGATTTGGAAATATGCAACATACATGTTTAAATGCTGATATTTTGTGTCTGGAAGTTGTTCCCTGCACTGATAATGGAATTGGTTTGGTACTAAAATAGTTTTACTATAGTACTTTATAGAAGTGTATAAGAAAGTAGGTTATATTAAGTCATTATTTATTAGAATGGTAGTTTTTTTATAGAATATTATTTTTTCAGAAATTAGTTTAGAACTAATTTAGAATCATTAGCTTTGAAGAAAAAAATGTTTTTATATAAAAGGAAAAAATTTATCTCCATACATTTGAATACGTCATTCATTGACTTTTATTCAGAAGTTTCTCCATTTTATATTCTTATTAAAATTTTCAGTTAAATACTCACTTATTTATGACACGGTGTTTTATTCGGAAAATATTGTCAACTAAAAAAAAAAAATATGATAATGTAAAAATCTTATATAGTGTAAATTTTCATTCAAAGATATAGTGAATATTAATGGGCTGTGAGGCTTAATATTAGAATATCCTTTCTTAAAATTTGATAAGAATGCCTTACACTTAGCTTAAGATTTGATGGGAAACATTTTAATTATAACTGATAAAGATTTGATTTTAACCCGTTAACGCCCAAATTAAATTAAAATCGAAGTTTTTGAAAAATATTTTTAAATTACATTTCATATATCATAAATAGAGTAACTATGAAGCTGTATCCATTTTCCGTAATTAGCAGCTGAAATAATAGGTGATCTATAAATAGATCGCTGGGCGCTTATGGTAGTAAAAAACCAAGTAACTTTCCTATGGTTTTATTTTTAAAAAATTAACAATTTAGGGGGGGGGGGAGAGGAAACTACTTTGTGAATTTAAAAACAACTAGCGACATTTAAAAGAGAAAATATTATTTTACTGAGCTAAACTTACTTAGTTACAATTTTATGCAGCTAATTTGTATAAGTTAAGTGTGACATAATGGAAAATGACAAAGGATTACATTATATTTTGTACAAAACGTAAGAGGTCTACCCTTACATTTTGAAACTGGCATCTTCTTTGGTTTTTGGTCTTTTTCCTATATAACCTGGTTTTTTTCTATCTAAACGCACAGTCTATTATGTTTGATCTTGATGACATCATCAGAGGTATTCTAATGCCTTTCTTAGAATTGGTTTCCCGTTTGAGGTACACAACGGCGATAAATCTTCGGATGTCTTTTCTTTTCGCAATTTGTTAAATTGAACAGAATATACGTATTTACGATAGCCATGTTGATAACTCTAGTAAAGATTGGCCAGTATTGGCCATTCATTATTGGCGCTAGATGGTAGCTGTTCCGTACTATTAGGGCCATCATCCTTTATGCCTATCGATTCATATTGTTCTTTTACTTCTATTTGTTTCAAGTGTACACAAATTTCTACATAGCCTGACAGATCTTTTACCGATGGAGTAGTCATTTCATCATCATCAAAATACTCTTCGTCAGTTAACTCATCCACATCAGGTGGTAAAGCAATTATATCAGACTCTATTTCCTTAGAAAACATATATTCTAACGCTTCTTCGGCGGTGTGAAACACTTTACGCCGAAACATTTTGGAAGAAATAAAACGGAGAAAAAATCATATTAGTTACCACAAACGCCCAGCGATCTATTTATAGATCAGCATGTTTAAACTTACATTTTAATAATAAAAACAGTAATTTTTCTAATATAGATAAGCTAGAATAATTAAAGAGGTATTGAAAATGTAAAACACATTAAAAAAGTATAATTTACTTTTAATTTTTTTCTGTTGGATACAAAATTGAAAGTTGCACTTTGAAGCTTTAAAATTGCGAACATCAGACGCTTGCTGCTGGACTCCTGTGGTAAAGAATGCATCAAATCTCGTTTGGGGGTGTGGCCACATGTGTACGGAAATCAGCCAATATTAAGTAATTAAAAGATATCGTTTTCACTAGGAGTTCTGAGTGTGAGGTGATCTATAAATAGTTCACTGGGAGGTAACGGGTTAATGTTTACGTCACATCTCAAACAACACTAGGGTTATTGGTGATGGACATCCGAAATTTGAATCGGAATTAAATACCAAAGACGACACCTGAGCTGGAACCTCAACGTTAAATTTTCCTTTCACTTAAAGATGAACTTATTCCCCTACATATTTATGGTATATGATCCTATCTATACGGTGGTTCTTCAGTGGTATGAGGCTCAAACCTATGACTTAGAAGCACTGGTCACGTGCTTGTGACCTTGATCAGTGATTGATAAAAAAAAGAAGATAAATATTATCAATAAATCATTCTTCAAGTACATATAATTTCAAACAGATTAAAAAATTATCGACTAACAAGCAAAATTCTAGAAATATGATTCAAATATATGTTGATATACATACAGTATATCTAAAACATTAAGAATATCTCTACATTTTTCAATCAACTAGTCTGTATGATGGAAAAACCACATAGTTAAGAGAGAATGTTTTTTAACTGCGGCTGTAGAATGTAAGCTGCCATTCTTGCGCTTACTTTTGCGAGTGAAGGAAAAGATGATTGGTCTAAGTTAATTTGAAAGATGTCACATTGGACTGCCCAATGACTCCGAACGATTATCTCCTAAGCAGCATGACAACTGTTCGTGTTCTGCTGTTTTGGTGTTTGTGCAAAGTGGGTAAACAGTGGTAAGTCCAAAAACAGACACCTAAATTTTAGACGACCACTTATCATCAAAGAAAAACGTCTTAAAATGTCACACTAAATAAACAAATTGATTCCAGACAGTGGTTTAGATGACGCCGCAATACGATGCAGGTCCGAGTACCAGTGTTTCGTATCACACAGCTCAGTGGACAATGATGTATAATGGACTGCACAATTAACTTCCCACTGAGGGCCTATGTTGACCAAGCGTTATGACCTACCTTTAAAGTGGATTTAGAAATATTAAGACTTGATCATAAATAAGTGATAAAGAGTTTACTTGTTGAATGAATCACGACTTCTCATTCATCACGTCGATTGCTGTGTCATTGTGCGCCATATTCCACAATAGATTATTTGCTTCCTCCCTGTACTCAGACTGGTGATGGTGGTATTACGCTTTGTAGAACGTTCTCATATGTGACTCTGGGACCTTTAGTTCTAGTAAAGGTTACCATGAAAGTTGTAGACTATTTGAGCATAATTGGGGATCAGTTACACACTTGTATGGCCTCTGTTTTCTACTGGCAATGGAATCTACCAGCAGGGCAGTGTCCGATGGCAAAAGGCTAGAATTGTGTTAGA
This sequence comes from Trichonephila clavata, assembly GCA_019973975.1. NCBI lineage: Eukaryota > Metazoa > Arthropoda > Arachnida > Araneae > Nephilidae > Trichonephila > Trichonephila clavata. Next base: position 10,914 of record BMAO01011762.1, read on the forward strand.
GAGGTTCGAGGAGTATAGACCTGAATTTTAATAATTATCCGACCCACCTAACTCTGGGAATCTTAATCTGGTTGAGGTTTCTTAGAAAGGTAACTTGGAGATCATACATCTCGATTTCGGAATATCTCAATTTCATGCGACCACTTCTTAGACAATTGGCCAAATCTGTCTTCAGTCATCTACCAAGAGCTTGTGGTATCCATGTCAAGGTCATTTGAAGCTGTTTTGAAGGTAGAAAGTGGTGTAACATGTTATTCAGTAGATATTCATAATGTCTTGGCTCTTCAGTATATATATATATATATAGTAACATAAAATGAAAGAAATGCATGGCATAATAAAATTGATAATACAAAATTATATCACTAACAAAGCTAGAAGATATAAACCAGATTTCAAGAAACACAACTTTAAAAATGATGGAAAAGTCTATTGTAGAAGAATTAACTAAGCGTATGTATAACATGGAACAGAATTAGAACTTCAAAATGTAAGAAACCAAAAGAGCCAATATACTAAAATGAAGAGCTATTATGATTTCTAGAGCTGTTGCTGAATTAGGACCAGCAAAATTAGGGTTAAATATATTTTATGGATCCTACCTTCCCAGTTCAGCAGAAATTTTGTACATAACAGGAAAACATGCCAATATTGAAAAGTTAGGCCTAAAACCAACCACGTGTAATTTGCAACCAAAAGAAAAATAAAATAAAAATAATAGAAAATATGAAAGGAAATGAATCCTAACAAAATACAAATAAAAATAATTTCAAAAAGGAATAATGAAGCCAAAACTTACATGAAAAAATGCAAAAACCCGGAGAGCGGAAAAAAAATAACTGTACGTACGAGAGCAATTACGCTAAATGACCGTTAAAAATGACGTGTTAAGTTGGTAAAACCAGAAGCAAAAATTAATGGCGCGACCTGGATAGTTTTTTTTTTTTTTTGTAATTAAACAAAGCAAATCAAAACAAATTGAAAATAACAAAAACAGAAGGAGAAAAACAAAGAATAATACTTAAACATTAAAAAGGAGAATTAGAGAGATAATTTAGAAATATATTTAAAAATGAAATTACTTGGATAGTTGTATTCCAAGCAATTATTGCAGAATTGCTTTAAATTATTATGCTTAACATCAGTATCTGTGACTAAATCGTTATTTCTTTTTATAAAATTTAAGATGATATTTCTAAAAATAGATAGAGAGATGTAGGTTACTTTCCCAAAAGGTATTTTAATAATGTTAAAATCAAAGTGTCTCTTTTATCAAAAATATTACTAATTAGTATATTATTCTTAACAATTAATTGTAAGTCTAAAAAGTTTGCAAGAGTCATTAGTATAATTGGTTTTTAATAGTTTCAGATATTGGGGATAATATTTAAAACTAGGAACATAATTTATTATATTACTAAAGATGATTAAGTCATCTATGTATCTAAAAAAGTAACAAGAATCGAAACTAATGTTATCATATATATATAGTATATATATATATATATATATATATATATAACTTATATGCAAGAATTTTTAACTGCACTTGAACAAAAAAAGATATTATAATCATTCATTGAGAAAAGGGTAATTCGCGTCAATTTCGTCAGAAAACTTCCCTTTGAAAACGCTGTAATGGTTCTGAATGTATTACAGAAATAATTTTAATGCGTGAAATTCATGATACATATATATACATCCATAAGAAATTTAAATGCACTTTAAATTTAAAAATGTACTACCTTTTTAAAAATTAATTTTAAACGGTACAATATATTAAGTTTTTTTTTTAATTTGAAAATAACTATCAACTTTTTTTTACGAAGAAATATTTCCTTTTGAAATGGAAGAGGAATACAAATATAATTTCTTCAGACCTTTGCAAAACAAATAATTATATCAGAGATAATTCAGCATATACTTTGATTATTCAAGACTCCTAACAATTTTATATCAAAGTATAATACATAAATACTATAAAATCATTCTAATTTATTATGCAATAATGAAGGTTAAAAGGTTAAGTTAAGTGTTTTCTTTTTTATTTGTTGACAAACAGAGAATCTTTTTAAAAGAAAATTAATTAATGATTATATGTTATAAATTTATTTGTAATTCAATTTAATTACGTCTTGGGCTCTGCACTTAAAACTTTTTATTTAAATCTCCATCCACTCCATGTTACTCCATTTTTAGAAAAAAAAATATAGATTCATTTTTTTTATTATGCTAATATATATCAAATAATGAACTTTTAATGTATATATTAAAGTTCAAATATCTCTCTTTAGTTTAATTAAGACATCAATTATAATAAAGTAAAAAGTCTTATTAAGAAGATTGTCTAGACAGCATGCTCATGTTTAAAGTAATTTGTCTGGACAAGCTTTGCAATAGAATATTTTACACTCTTAAATCTTTTGCATAATTGCTATATGTTTATATATAAATCATTTTATTTCTTTATTCACTATGTTTGAATAAGTTATTAGAGTATAGTAATGTGCTAAATTAAAAGTCCAAGAGATTATTAATTGCTTAAGTACGAACCTGAAAGTCATTAAGGTTTAAAAAAAATGCTGCATATATATTTAGCTGATTGACATAGTTTTAAGAAATATTATCATGATAAAAGGAATTAATTAGGAAATTGGGATAAAATATTAAACTATTTATGAAAAATATGATTTTTAAGAAAGTATAATTAATATTCAATATCAATATATTTCAGCTCTAACACGTTAAAAGAAAAATGTTATGTACAACAGCCACAGCACATGCGCAACAACTATTATAACCAAATAAGTCAGAAATAAACGTATAGCAGATAATGTTAAGAAAATTCAAAAGAAAGATTCACTATTTTTAATAATAACAAAAGCATATAAGACAATGAGCTGGTTGTTTATTAACATAACACTTTGATGCTGTATTCTTGGCCGTGGTAACTGATAGGTCATGGTCATGACTCGTGACTGGCATTGTCAAGTCTGGGGTTCCACTGAAAGTTTAAAGTTCATGAAAAAAAGTTAAAAGTTTTACCTATAATTAATTACGCAGAACACTTTATCTATCAGATATTTAGTATCCAAATTTCTGCACCAATACTGTACAGAATGCGAATAACATATTCCAACACAGAAATATTCTATTAGGGGTCAATAATAATCCAAAAAATTAGGAGTGTTTTGTTATAATATTTATTTCTAATTTCTGCGTTCTAATGGTATACATCTGCGGTAGAACATTAAACAACCCATACTTACATCATCCCACTTCACCAGTGTTGTGAACAATATTAATAAAAGTAAAGAACCCACCTTTCCGGGTTAAAAAGGACTCTGGTAAGCAGGTATCTGTGTTTCGAGATCGTAGATTTACGAGGATTGTCACTAATAGTCTTTCAGTAGCATCAGATAGCAACGTCAATAAAAGTAAATTATTAAATTCCTTCTGGACGAAGGTACAGTAATAAATGAAACCATCATCTGATCTATCACCTTATTCTCCGAACTTCTTCTCGACCCAAACAAGAGGATTTTGAACTAAGAGAGTTTTAACTTATCAACTCCTCTATACAAGGAATGAGGTTCTTCAGTAGTTCCAGGATTGACAACAACGGTCACGACTAAAACCGGCATTGCTCTCGCGAAGAAAAAAAACGGTATTCTATGCGGAATGCTCATACCCAAAGATGTTTACATTGTTTTTAACATAAAATTCATATACTATAGAAAAACGAAGAAATATAGGAATTACAGTATGTCTGATACTTTTCAGACGTACATTTAGTTCTTCTGTTTTTTTTTTTATTATCAGGCCATTCAGCATCGTTTATATATCATTTTGTCTTCGTTGAAAGTGAGTGTATATTTTCTCTGGAGCTTATTATTATTTTTTTTTCATTTCGTAGAAAACTTCTTTGTTGATTTCTACATTCTTCTGTTAACAAAATCCAAATGCTTCAGAAATTAGTGTCTGGTTAATGTTTAGTATGTGGTTTCGGAATACTTAATAAAATAATTTCTCATTTATTGCTGCAACGTTCAACAAAATAAAATTAAAATATTGCCATAGGCCTACTATTACATTTTCTTGCTATTGAATATGATGTGGTCATTTTATATCAACAACAATAATTTCTTCCTCAATCAAACTATAGAAAAATATTTTTTTCAGATTTCAAAGAAATGTGATGTGGATGATACTGTAAATGAAACCATTGTATCACCTTTATGTATAGTTGAAAGTAAAAGACAATTCTAATTTGTATTGAGTGTATATGAAGCATTCGTTGTATCTTTTAAAAATAAACATAGAGAAATAAATATGTCTATTCTTTGAATCCAAAAATACTGGAATTTCTTTTTTCATTTTCCCTTATTGCTTCAGCACAGTTATTTTCTTTTTAAATGTTTATCTGAAAGTATATTAGAGGTATACCAGTTAATAACTTTAGAATTACATTCTTTCAAAATGTTTCTGTGTCTCTCCCTATAAAGCATTTATTTTTAATACTGTCTTCCTCTCCTAAATCTGGATCGATTTCACAAGAGGAATCATACTTGCAAAAACAATCTTCAAGATTTGATTCCTCATCATCATCACCAGTAATAAATTTTCTTCATCCGGAAATAATGTAATATATACCTATTAAATACTGTGTCGATTAAAAAAAATCTTAAGAAATTCGACTAATTGCGAAAATATTTTTTTAAAAAAATGGAGATATGGATTTGTTTGATGTTTTTAGATATGTTTAGTACATTTCATGAAAAATATGCTAAAATTAAGAAGAGAAAATAAATTATTATTACTGAAATGGGTAAAAAATGACAAAAAATAACATAAACGTGGTTCAATCTTTACCAAAAGTTTATGAAAATTATTTTTAATTTTTCAATTCTGATGTTTTGCAATGTTATTCCTTTTGGAAGTGATCTTCAGGATAAGGAATACTTTAATTCTACAAATTTTTATCTTAGTTGTATGAATTTACTAGAAAAAAAATAATTATTTCACATTAGGGACTGTAAATTTTGTAATAAAACGGTGATTAATAAATATGAAGTTTTAAAGCACTTCTACTATACAGAACATACACAAAAATTTCAGTTAATTATTTTCTAAAACTTTTTGAGCAATCGCTGGCCCCATTGGATCATTTTCAAAAAAAAACTAAAACATTTCGTTAAACGCGTTTTAAAGTATGACATCTTGCTTAAAGTAATTGCATCTTTTCTTACTAAAACACGTATAGTTTTGTTCTAGTGAAAAAATAATAGACTTGGTATTTTTATATATATAAAGCTAATAAGATGACCTATAAAGACAAATCATAAAAAATTGTCATTTTTAACAAAATTCGGTATTTTAGGGTAGTCGGCTACCTAAATGTCGCATTCCTACTTTATAGCTACTATAATGAGCCATAGCATAAGAAACATTTTAAAGCATGTTCATGCATTCAGAACTAAATGCAATTAACGCCCAGAATTTGCCATACTAGAAGAGGTGGTATCCAAAAATAAATATTTAAAATTCATCTAGAAAACTAAGGACTTCAAATGATATCACCTTAAAGTCAGCTAAACGAAAAACTATCCATTTTTAAAAAATGTTTTGAAAGAGCATTGGAAAAAGTTAGACGGTGGGTATGATATATGCAGTTAAAGAACTGCCAGATTAACGAGTTTTCTAATCTTCTGGAGAAAAATTATGAAATACCTAACATGTCTAAAATCTGGTTTTAAGAATGTTGAAAATTAAAATTCATTTTTATGTCTAAAATAACCAAATACAAGTAAAACGCTTGGAAAAATGAAATTTTTTTTTTTTAAATTCTCAGTTTTATTTTTGTAAATAAACTTTAACTTCAAGACATATATTAAAGCTCATCCCGATTAGTCTTAATTTCAATAATTTATTTTAAATGTGTTGAATATTTGAATAATGACATATTAATCTCAAATCTTATTTTTATTTGTAATAAGGTTTTTCAAAAAATTTATTTGCATTAACAAAAATTTTTGAATTATTGTATTTGAAAGACATTAAAATTTTTAAAAAATCTCTTTTTAAATGATCAGAGATACATTACTTATAACATATAAATCAGAAACGTTACTAAATGTGATAAAATAATAAAATTACTTAAAAATATGTAATGCAATGCTTTAAGCGTCCATCAAAAAGAAATTTTTGAAGTAACAAAGTTTATACTATAACGATAATTTTAGTTTTTTTCTCGCAAGATTAAAAAAGAAATTTTTTGTATGTTTCTCATTTATGACTTGATTTTGAAAGAGAGCAAAATCTGTATTTTATTTCATTACCTGATATTATTTAAAAAAATGGTTTGTTTAAAATATTGAATTAGCAACAACATTTGCCTAAAATAATATTTAAAGTTAAATATTGTTAGATGAAATAATCCATAAGAAATGAATTTTGACATTGAGCACCAAAGAGTCGTATTTAAAAGATCAATTACGACTTGACACACATTTGAAGTATTATGTGCAGAATTTCTGTAAAAGATTATTAAAGTAATAATTTCAGTTTTTTTTAAATATGTTTAAAAATGTTGTAAATAAAGGAGAAATCGGAACAAAAATGTGATCAGTTTCTGTCTCTTTTTCTGAATAAAGTCTTATTGAGATTTGAGAACGAA
>BMAO01011763.1:0-42381 GCA_019973975.1 Trichonephila clavata
CATTATTACGCATAATTTTTATTACATTACATTGATGTCATTATTGGTTGATATAGTTATCTTTACTCTGTTCCTATATCCTTTATTCGAATGTATTTCAAAACAGTTCGTTTACAAATATTTTCTTGACGATTAATTATTACTAGGCCACTATCTTGGATTCTACGATCGACAACAACCCCTGCTTGGCACGATTCATGAATCCAGCCAACAGCGCTTCGCACATAAAGCCCCATAATATCAATTACAAAGCGTAGTTTCTCACGTCTGTCTTTAGCCGCATCTTGAGCACCATACAGGTAGCAGTACTATTTTGCATATTCCTCTCTATTTTTAAAGAAGAAAGCCCTGGGGGTGGTCAGAGGCCTCCCACCTTTCGTCTCCTTTCACCAAACATACGAAAGAACTTACTTCTCAATTAATATTTAAAGTGGTCCCGTAAAGTTTACAAACATTCATGCCTTCTCCGGATTTCGAACCCAAGTATAATGGCACAGGAGTGTCAGCGTCATTAACAACTATACCGGATCGTGTCTGTATATCGTATAAATACTTTAATTTTTCCATGTTTAAAAGTGTGTTTACATTTTGAGAGATGATGTATAATTGATCATATAATTAATTTTCTTATTCAACGATATTGGGGACTAATCACAAAGTTTTACAACGATTTATTAGTCATAAGAGTTAATGGAAAAATTCTAAATTAGAATTTCTTTCAAAAATTGCTAAGTATATGTTATTCCTAATTCAGAAAATTTTCTTTTAACATTTTCTCGTGCATTTTTATAGTGTTTTCCTCTTTTGCTTGTCCTAGATGTAGGATGAAATGTTTTTGTCACAAAATATTTCCTTAAGAAGAAATCTGTATTTTGTTGCTCGTACAACCTTATATTTTATTTCCCAACATCTTCATTCAGTATTTGCTCCAAATATTTGCTCAAATGATTAAACAACCACAAAAAAAAATTATTCCTGAATCTTTCAGATGTTGCCATCTTTCCTTGTTTTTCGCATCAATAATTTTCAAATTTTGTGAAGTATTTTTTTTTTGTGTTGGGGAGTGTACTTTTCTTTTAAGAAATTAAAAAAATAAGACTAAATCTACCTTCTTTGAAATGCGCCCTCTTATATCCTTATTTTGATTTAAATCAAACAATTCGGAGTATTTGTAGTATGAAAGAACAAATTGTTCAATGTCTGGGATCATTTTTCTAATCAAAAACATCCAGGGTCAATATCTATGAAAAACATAGTATATACTTGCGCATGTAACAATACTCGTTAATTTTCTCTTGAGAAATCTTAATCCATAATGGTCTTGAGTCTTTCCAGACTTCGCGTGGTCATTAATTTTCAGGTTAGTCGCCTATCGGAGTATAACCACAGCATTATCTCTCCAAAACTAAAAATTCAGCATTTCTATATTAAGAGGAGTAGGTATCCCTTATACTGAAAATGTGAAATTGTGCATTTTTTATGTACATTTTTCTTCTCAGAAAAACTATTAAACGTATAGCCTTCAAATTTTGTCTGTATATTAAATTGACCTTTATATAAGGGACATTCAAATGACTATTAGAAAGTAACGGTAACGAGTTTATTAAATGAAAAATGTAGCTATACACAGTATACATTCTCAAAAATAGTCGCCAGAACTGTTGGCACATTTATCCCATTGTAACAATAGCCGGTCGATTCCATCTTTGAAGAAGCTAGTAGTTTGCTACCGGATCCAGGCCTGGACCCAGTCACACACTTCTTCTTATAGATCAATGTCCATGAATAGCTGATTTTAAAGGTTCTAAAAAAAAATCACACGGTGAGTGGTCTGGACTATTTAAAGGATGTTCCAGTGTTTCCCACCTTAACTGATGTAATGTCGTCTTCACCGCATTGACCGTGTGTGGGTGGTCATTATCTTGCAGGAGAATAACGCCATTTCGACTTGATGGCTCATCTAAGGTTCTATAAAGTGGCTTGGTAACGCTGGGCATTCATGGTGGTTCCCCGTTCTAGGAACTCGACAAGCAAAATGGGCAATTACGGTAAAAACAGAAGGACGTCATGACCTAACCAGAACTAGTGTGCAAGCCTTTTTGATTTCTTAGGAGGTGGTGAAGTTGCACGTTTCCACTGCTTACTCTGATGTTTTCTTAATGGTTCAAAATGGTGACATCATGTTTTGTCACTAGTGACCATTTGCGACCGAAAGCTGTATTCCTCCTCATGATAAAGGTGCAGATAACTCAAAGATAACGTCATTCAATGGTCAGTTGCTGGAGAACCTACTGCGCAAAATTTTTTGAAAGTTCAAGTGTTGATGCATTATTGGTGTGAGTGGTGCCCACGCTAATACCCAGTATCCGATGGATCTCGTTCACGGTGATTCTGTGGCTATCCAAGACTAAAGCATTAACTTCCCAAATCATTTCCGGTGTGATTATACGATGAGCCTGTCCAAGTCGAGCATCGTCTTCCAGTAGCTCGCGCCCCTCAAGGAATCTTTTGCACCATTCTACAGCACTTGAAACGACACAGACTGTACTCACAGTCTACATCCGTCGCTGCATTTCACGGGCATCAAATCCTTCCTCTGCCAAAAATGGAGTCACTTCTTGTTGTTTCTTCTACTTTACCTACATGTTCATTAGTGAACGATAACTTGTGCGACCACCTTCTCTTCGACATGATACCACAAATTCGCTACTAAACGTCAAAGGTTGTGTACGCGTCAGTATCTCTGCCGATAGATGATGCCTCCATAAACGCAGTTACGTGTAATACAAAGTTAGACGCACTGACCAGGTTTCATTTGAATGAACCTTATATTTATACTGAAGTAAGATATTTGAAATATATTGTATGCTTTTATTTTCAAAAACAAATTTATTCTGAGCATCACTATGAATTTTTTTTTTAAATATTGTCATTTTTGGCTGAGATGCAAAATGTTTTAAGAATATTTCAAAAATGTCACTTCAGTACATACAATTATATGTAAAGAACATAGAGTATATGCATGTAGTAAATTTACACACAATTTTAAAAACATAAATTTTTTCGTCCAAAATCTTGTCTCGCCAAAAAAAAAAAATTGTGATGTATAAGTTATTATCCAGAGGGTACAAAACGTTGAGATATTCTTGATGCTCCTTCAATTTCAATTGCTGTATTAGATTATACGAAATTCCTTTTACTATTATTTGATGAAAAGTTGGTTTCTTACGTATGCAGTACTTCGAGAGTGTTTTAACATCTATCACATGTCCAGTATGTATGTTGGTTGCTCCAATCAAAGACGTGTAACCTCATTTCTGACATGTCTGATTTACAAGCAACTGCAATATTATTATTATTTCACAAATAGCTTTTTACACTCTTTGAACAGAGTCCCCACAAACAAATATTTTCCAGTATTTAAAATCATAAGCATCTTCTTAGCGTAAGGATAAAATTTCGAAGGACCCACCTTTTTCAATAGATCATATTCTCCCAGGTTCTAAATTTCAAATCAGTAAAAAAACAATGTTTTCACAAAATTTTAAAAACTTCGCTCCAAAGTGAGGTAAGCAGACTAATAGTAAGATTTACAGTTATAATATAGTTAATTGTGTATTATTAAATAAAAAAGAGTAGAGGTTTTGTGCCACTGTTTCTCAAGATTAAAAGATCAACATTTACACTTTTATCTGACAATATTTGTGCGTCAAATCAGCTGCTTATTTTTTTAAAGTCATTTTTACCTACTTCAAATTCATAAAATGGCAAAAATATTATACCACTAAAAATGTGCCAATTTGGAAATTTTAGAAATATCAAAAACTCAAAATTGATATTTTGAAGATGTTCAGTCTGCTGACCCTTCTTAATAATGATGCAATATAGCATCATTCAAATATCTTGACCAATCAGAAAAGCCTTTACCGGAAGTTTATTATTTTGTACAGCTTCCGGTAAACTATAGGTATCAATATATGAGATTTATGGATAGGAAATAGGATTCGTTTCGTAAACGTTATTTAAACTGCTCTTGTAAATGTCTTGCTTTGTGTGTTGCTACTTGTTTCATGGTTTAATTGTTTTACTACATAAAAAAATGATTTAAGGATTTTTACAGGGATTTAAACCACATTAAGCTAGCTTGTCCCTTCTACGACTGAATTGATTACTAAAATGTTCTAATTTTAACCCGCAAAATGTGACATACGTATAGCACATGACTACCATGAACGGAGCCTCTGATTGGTGGAAAGATATCATACGATAGATTCTGATGCAATCTTACTTTAAAAAAGCAAATCTGTTAATTTCTAAGAGATAAAGTTACGGTTATTCCGTCAGGAATAACCATAATATATATATTAAGGCAGTAATATATATATATATATATATATATATATGTTACAGTGAAACACCGAAACATTCACCGGTGAATGTCAACCAACACATAGTCGCTTGGTTATGTCCGAAATATTTGCTAAATACCCTTATTTCTAACTTTCATCGGTGAATGTCGACATTCACCATGCACTAATGGTGAACAACAACTGCATTACTTTTACAACTGCATTTATTTGTGGAACACTTCCTTTTGCAATGACAGCGTGTATAGCCTTGCCCACCGCTTCTCGAATTAACTGCAGCTGCTTCTCTCAGCAAAATTTCTTGAAAAGAAATCTTATATGTGGAAAGGACCTTTTCTTTACATATTTCGAACTGATTACGTGTGTAAAGCTGATTGAGGGTACCATTTTCATTCGCAAGTTTATAGAAGGCGGAGTCTTCTATTCCAACAACAACCGCTAACACATTTCGATTACCTGAACTACCACGGTGGACATCAGGGACTTGTTTTCGACATCCACCACAGCATATCTGTGATTGTCGACATACACCGGTGAGGGTCCGAATGTCCAAGTATGTAATGAAATGTTCGATCTTTCACCGACGTATGTGGTGTTTGTCGACATTCTCCAATTTCGGTCTTTCACTGTAACATATATATATATATATATATATATACATATATATATATATATTATATATATATATATATATTTATATATAAGGATAATTAAATTAGATCTAAAATTAAATCCCTATACCACTTTTAACTTTTATATTCTGTTATATCTTCAAGTATAAAATTGATTACCCACTTCTTATTGAAGAACATATGACCCTAAACAGAACTTTTATCCACGACCATTAATTTTTATTACCTCGTATGCTTAACTTTAAAATATATCTCCTCAATAAGAAATGTACTTGAGAAACATCCACTTATATTTAACGCGTGTCCGTTTGTTTCTCTCTTAGAATCAGATGCCAAAATGTTTTCATTGAATAAAAACCGTTATTATACAAATAGCTTGATGTTGACTCGAAATCACGACATATTTATATATATATAAATGAATGTGTGTCTGTGTGTCTGTCCTCTATAGATTCAAAACCATACATCCAATCGTAGTGAAAATTTAGGAAATTATTAGGGATATCCCCGGAAAGGTTTTTGTAAATTTTTTTTTAAATCTGAGTTGGGGTTCTAGGTGCTTTCGAACAAATATCCCAAAAATATCAAAATAACAATTGTATATTTTCAAGCACAATATCATTCATTTCTTAATGATATTTAACTCTCGCGATATAATTCGTCATGAGATCGCCATGAAATTTCTGCACGTGTATTTAAACAAAAATTAAAATCTTTAATATATTTAAAATATTTTAAATACTTAAATTTTTTCCCTTTAATGTTGTTTTTGAGTTTTACAAAAACAACATATTTAATTCACGTGATATAATTCTTCATCAGATCGTCATGATATTTCTGCACGTGTATTTAAACAAAAATTAAAATCTTTAATAGATTTACAATATTTTAAATACATAAATTGGGTTTCCTTTAATGTTGTTTTTGTGTTTCACAAAAAAAAAACATTAATGCGTTTGACGTTCAATTTTTCGCCAACAAATTCTAATAAATACAAAAATGCAGTCAAAAAATACAATATAATATTATTGATTTTCAACTGGAGAAAATAATTGGAAATATGTTTTATTTAACCCACAATTATGCCACCAAAGCGAAGTGCCATTGGTTGATCTACAAGTATAATGCATGCTTCCAAATGGCATCCTTCGGAGGAATGAATATCGTTAGCGCAAATTGTATGCCAACATTTAAAGTACAAGGGCAAATTTATCACCATGCTGCATCACTACTACCCTTGCCTTACACAGGGTAGGAGTGGAAATACAACTGGATCTAACGAGGAGGTCACCCAATATCAACCGGGAAGCTACATAAGTAGCAATGAGGCTGTATGGCGTATTTTATCATTTTCCATTCATGAGCGATATCCAACAGTTGTTCATTTAGCAGTACATCTTGAAAATGGACAGCGTGTGTATTTTACATCAGAAAATATACGTGCAAGAACAGTGTCACCACTGCCAACAACATTAACTGAATTTTTTACATTATGTAGAAATGATACTTTTGCAAGGACACTACTATACTCTGAAGTACCAACTTATTTTACGTGGAATACATCAACAAGAAAATTTCAGCGTCGTAAACAAGGTAGAGCAGTACAAGGACACCTAAATTTATATTCCACAGATGCATTGGGTCATCTGTACACTGTACATCCAAATAACGCAGAATGCTTTTACGTAAAATTATTAGTAAGCAATGTTCGTGGACTAACATCTTTCCAAGAATTAAAAACAGTCAATGGCCCTGTGTGTGCTACATTTCGTGAGGCTTGCCAGAAATTAAATCTCCTAGAAAACGATTCTCATTGGGATATTTCACTTGCTGATGCTTCTAATTCAGCTCAACCGCAGCAGATACGTACACTATTTTCCATCACACTAACTACAAGTTTTCCGGCGAATCGAAAGGATCTTTGGGAAAAATGTAAACACTATATGAGTGAAGACATTTTACATCGCATACGTAGAATAAATGCTAATCCCAACATTCAATTTACATCTAATATATACAGTGAAGCATTGATTTTAATTGAGGATGTATGTTTGACAATAGCCAACAAATTCCTGACAGAATTGGAATGATTGCTCCAAATAGATATAGTAATGGCATTTTTGATCGTGACATACAACGAGAAACGCCCTTCGACGTTAATGAATTACAAACATTTGTTCGAATTATCTGCCGAAATTGGTATTAGAGCAACGAACAGCATATGACATAATTATAAATGCAATATCTAACAAGAGTTGTGTTTTATATTTCTTAGATGCACCTGGAGGCACTGGCAAAACTTTTCTTATTTCAATTATCCTGGCAACTATAAGATCACAAAATAATATTGCACTTGCTATTGCATCATCTGGTATTGCAGCAACTCTTTTGGACAGTAGGGCAAATAGCACATTCAGCATTGAAATTGCCATTAAATATGCAGGTAATTGAAACTCCAACATGTAATATTAGCAAATATTCTGGGATGGGAAAAGTACTAAGATCGTGTCAGCTTATAATATGGGATGAATGCAGCATGACACACAAGAAATCATTGGAAGCACTCAATGGCACATTAAAAAATTTGAGAGGAAATGAGCAGCTCTTTGGTGATGCCCTCATTTTGCTAGCTGGTGATTTTGACAAACTCTACCAGTTATACACGTTCAACACCTGCAGATGAATTGAATGCATGTCTCAAATCATCGGTGTTATGGCGGTATGTGGAGAAAATATCTTAAAGACCAATATTCGTGTTCAATTACAACAAGATGAATCTTCTGAACGATTTGCAAAACAATGGTTAGATATTGGGAATCGTAAAATGGAAATGGATGAATCCACACTCTGATCCACACATGGATGAATCAATGGGTTAGTGAGCGTGCTATATTGACAGCCAAAAACATTGATGTGAATTTAATAAACTGCACAATTCAAAATGAAATACCTGATGAAAAAACAACATATAAATCCATAGATATTGTTGTCAATCACGATGAATTAGTTAATTATCGAATAGAATTTTTGAATTCATTGGACCTACCAGGAATGCCACCGCATATTTTATCTTTGAAAATTGGTTCACCAATCATCCTTCTACAAAATATAAATCCACTGCAACTATGCAATGGTACTAGGCTATCAGTAAAAAAATTAATGACTAACATAATTGAGGCAATCATTTTAAACGGAAAACACGAAGGGGAACATGCACTACTACCACACATTCTCATGATACCAACGGATACTCAATTTGAATTCAACCGTCTACAGTTTAATGCCCGACTAGCCTTTGCAAAGAGCATTAACATAGCACAGGGACAATCATTGCAAGTATGTGGATTAAATTTGAAAAATCCATGCTTCTCACATGGACAGCTAGTTGTACTTTGGGTGTTCACGAGTTGGAAAACCATCAAATTTATTTGTTCTTGCATCAGATAGGGGGAAAAAATGTTGTATATTTACAAGCACTACCAAGATAAAGTTCACCATCAATCGTTCATTTCATGATGATATTTAATAATTACAAAATTATTGTTCAATTAAAATTCGTTTGCAATAATGTTTAATATCACACGTGAAGAAGCATGTTTATTCTACCATCAACTATGTATATCTATGTTTTGTACATATGCTATATTCAAATGACATATATATGTAAAGATAAATTTATTGTTAATTTTCATTTTGATCTATTGTATACATTTGATCATTAATAAATTATGTTTGAGGTATCAAAACTGCCTTTTTGTTCAAACACAGCAACGTGTGTGAACGGATACAGCTAGTATATATATATATATATATATATATATCAAGCAGTTTTATCACAGTATTAGAATAGCTTACTTGTGACGGATCTATCCACCTCATTCCTTGTAAAAATCCTCTTGTGATATCTTTGGTCTATCAATTCGAGTTTATTCACAGCACACTCTCTGAAGAAGAAAACCTGATTATTTAGACTAGGGCGTATATATATATATTCTAGGTTTTCAAGCTAGTGAGTTAGAATGTGAAAAGAAGGATATATTGCTACTGATTAGGTGTTATACTATTTTACAGCCTATTTCAGAGATTAGATAGATAAAAGAATTCAAGTGACGATTGGTCACTCAAGTTTAATTACTGCTCAGATAATTGGAATAGTAGATTTGATTCAGAAATAAGAAGGTCGATATTTAAAGTCTCATAATTCGCACATCTCGTTATTAATCCACATATTGCTTAGATTAAGAACATCTCATCTCGTTTAAATTATATGAATTGTCTTGATAAATTGTGCGTTCTATAAACAGATTTATTCGCTGATATGGCTAGTTATTCTTCCCTTCCTCCTACAGCTCTAGGTGGGATTGAAAGAACATCTCAGTCATTACATACTTTGATAAACAATATTTTTCGATTCATGTAAATAATTTTCAACTTTTGGAGCTTTCATAAAAAATTACATTCTGACTTTTTAAAACATGTTTTAGATGTACAAGCTTATGATTATTCTGCGTAAGTTAGCTTGAAAAACAATATTGATCATTTTTTGTGATTAATTTGGAGTAAGAAGTTATATATATCCATTATTAAAATAATTTCCTTAGGAAATTTTTCTAAACATTTTTTTTTAAATTTTACATTAAGGTATGCTATTTTTTTATTTAAAAAATGTGCTATAAACTTACAATAAGCTAAGCGTAAAATAACTTGATTAATTGATCTATCTGAATGAAGGGAAAAGTATAGATGTTTGATTTTTCTAAGAAATTTCACTCGAACATTTTGCAATCTTTTATGCTCCCAAACAATAGATACCACTGGTAAAAAGGAATAAATTCCCCCTTTCTGTAATCCATGGTATTCAGCAAGAGAGTAAAATAGACCCATGAAACTTTTATTTTCTTCTCTGCCCTGGAAGCAAATAATAATTTTATCTTTCGTGACAATTTCTTGTACTATAATCCTTTCCAGAAAGAAGCAAGAAACGTTCCCTGTCCTTTCTTTCTTCCTTGAAGCCTGGCTTTGATGTGGAAAGGAGCGAGGAGTAGTGAATCCTTACGCATACGAGTTGGAGTGGGTTATATTTACGTTCGTTTTTTTTTTCTTGACAAGATTCTATTGAAAATATTCATCACGATATTCGATAAGTTTCTTAGAATATATTTCAACACACAGAGTGAAAGAAAAAAGGTATTAAAGTTGTAATTGAGACACAACTATTTATTTTTTATGATTAAATTCATCTATAAAATTAAACAATACTTACTTAGAATTACTGTATTTATCAAATACTGTATCTATTATAAGCCATACCCCTAAATCTCAATAATTTTTTGTGAAAAATTAAAAATAGTATAAAAGGGTTTATTGATATAAGGTTTTAAGAAATTAAAATAATTTTAAAAACGGAAATAATAAGAAATGAAGAATAACCTATTTCACATGTATTATGAAAAAAGACTTTCAGAAACATACTTAAGCCTGTAATTCCGTCAAATGCTCCATCCAACGAATCCCCCCCCCCCTTCTATTTAAGTGGCATTCGTTTTTTAGTAACATTATGGTATCCGACTACTTGCGACATTTTTTTTTTAAATGCAGATATGGGGATTTTTTAGTTGTTTCTGGGTTTTTTAATACATTTTAAGAAAAATACGCTAAATTTATAAGAAGAGAAAAAGAAATTAATATTACTAAAAAGGGAAAAAATGGCAAACATTAACAAAAACTAACATTAACGCGGAATATTCTGTACCAAAAGTATATGAACAAATTTTCAATTTTTTATTTCTGATGTATTGCTTTTTATTCGTTTTTAAATAACATTTAGGATGCGAGAAATTTTAATTTTTACACAAATTAAAGTATAAAAACTGGAGCTTAAGAAAACAGTGATTATATTGAATTAAGAGACTGTAAATTTTGTAATAAAACAGTGATAAATCTTATGGCTAAAACACTTCGTTATTATATAGAACATACACAAAAAGTTTCAGTTAATTATTTTCATAAGCTTTTTGAGCAATCGCTTTCCCGTTCGAGCATTTAAGAAAACACACATTTCGAGTAAAATGCGTTTTAAAATATGACACTTTGCTTAAAGTGATGGAATCTTCTTTTACTACTGCGCTTGTAGTTTTTGTTCTAGTGAACAGAGAATAATAAATTTGGTATTTTTATAACGCTAATATGATGGCCTATAAAATAAAATCCTAACAAAAATTTGTCATATTTTGGGGAAATTAACAATTTTAGGGTTGTCGGTTACCTTAACATTGGAAAAAAATGTGTGTTTTAGTTTCGAGTAAATAAGGTGTTTATATTACGAAGGACGTTTCGAAAGTAAGTTTCGTCTTTTTTACGCGAGAGCTTTACTGCCAAAAATAGATGATAATTTTCACGTCTTGCACTATTTCTTGACATAGTTCCCACTGACATCGGGGCATTTGTCGCAAAGTGCAATCAATTAGAAGAAACCTGTTTTTGACAAAACGTGGTACCTTGCTATGCGAATAATTCGTACACAGCCTCTGATCCACTTCTGCATTGTTTTTGAAGTTACTTTCCAAAAAAGAGTGTGCAAGTAACAGGTAAAAGTCAGATAGAGCAATATAATCTTCATTTGTGGATGTGGTGGGATGTCCATTTCAAACTGTATCTTGTTGCCTACCATCCTTATCTGAACATTGTGACGCACTAGAAATGAAAACATACAGGCAAGCTACAGATATATACTCAAGCTTTAATTACAAAAGCATGTCAATCCTCTATCTTACACACAAGTCGCCGTTCTTCTCTCACTTACCAGGTGTGACTCTATCCGGTCTCTTACTCTGCTCATCAAGTCCAAGTACTCCATGACTTTGATAGCTCTGCACATGCCCTTTAGAAGAGTGTATTTGGGAACGTAGGGAAATATAGTTCAGGAAAACCTTTCACACCCTACAATCTAAAACAGTTTCATTGGGCTTTTTATCCTTTAAAACATCAACTGGGATTTTTGTATAATGTTCGCTACAACATGCAACACCATGCGTATGCGTCATTCTCCATACGTTGACTCTTGTTCTGTCGATGAACACACAACAAATGCAGTATGATATGTTGTACCATCTTCATTTAAAACAAATATCGAAACTTACTTCTGAAATATTCCTCCTATTATATAGTGTCAAAAAACAGAGGATTAAACAAAGTTGCCGATTGACTTATATCTTAATAAATTATCGTTTAAGAAATAATTTGCACTGCTACTATCCAAAAAGCAATATCATGAACGAAGTATCCAAGCGTCCAAGAAATTTTATACCCTCCCCGGACTGCGATGGGATATGTAAATGATAAGCATTACAAATCATGGGCGTCTGAAGCACTATCAAAACTAGCTATAAAAACGAGTTTTGAAATTGTATTTTCCCCGGTTGTTTTGTGAAAGTAGTTTAAGTATGCCTGGATGAAAAATACGAAAGACATTTGAATACTTTTCTGAAATCGACTGAGAAAGAATTATTGCATTTGGAGAACACAAATTATTTTCCCGAGAAATAACCACGTCGATGTAACCCAACATCCATGATACATATTCTACGATTCGTGCAAGTGAGAACAACTAATGGACAGCATTGATACCCATGCATAATTGCACCATTACAGATGGTGACACATATAATGTGAACATGAACGCTAAGAGCGTTCTGCACACATCCAGAATCATATCACAACTGATACAGTCAAGTCAATTGCTTAACGATTCCGGTCAGCATGTACCGGTTTATTTCGATTTTAAGCATAATGTAATGTCCTTAAGCCATCTATTGCTGTTAATACCTCAGACACTTGCATATTTAATGTTGCATTTGTCGTGGCCCAAATTCGTGGGTGTAAGAGGGTTTGGAGAAGATGCAAACATGATCTTAAAAATAGCTTCTTTCATTCAATCCTTAACGCTTAACATTATACAACTTTATAGCTTAACTCTAGGAGTAATCCGAAATCCTAACAGTGAATATGAAATATAAGAATATTGAAAATCAAACACTTTGCTTTAGTCGGAGCTTCTTGTAACGATCCTTCTCGAACCGTGATAGCTCTGTCAGCTTCAAGGTTATTTACTTCCACAACTCCTGGTGGGTTCTACGACGAATATTAATTTCAAAATGCGTGACCTCCCAGTCGCAGTTCACCTACTCTTTTTTAAAAAAATTTTCGATTAACGATCCCTTCGATTTACCATTAACCTCACATCCCCAACGTCAGGTTTTAAATAATATTAATATTTGCATAAAATCATCTCTACGGAAAGCGGTTTTTAAACTAAAATCTTGTTTAAAGAGTAATTTCTCAAGAATATTTGTATAAGAACCCGAATAGTACCCGTTACTAATTAGAAAAGGAGCATGGAGATTTCACTGATACCTTTGTTTTAAAAAACCGAATCTCACATCTGTCTGCAAAACCATAATTTTATGGATTATAATCTGTAAACATCTTAAAGATATGTTGTTCTACTTTTTTCTTATAAATAGCTATACTAGTCCTTTCATCGGATATTTCGGTTTGGGATGGTATAGCATTCTACTTCCATTCTTATGGTAGTCGTTACCGGTATAGAAATGGCTGCTAATACTATATCATTTAAGGAATCTGTGGCTCTACTTCAAGTACAGAACATGCCTACGGCCATATTACAACAGAAAAATGTGGGATTATAATGGCACCTATATTTCAAGATTTTTTCAATAACGTAATATAGTAAAATAGCTTCTTTAATGTATCCGACTACCCTAAAATTATGTGAATTTTGCCAAAAATTCACAATCCTTTTGAGAGTTTAATTTATATAACATCTTATTAGCTTTATAAATATTCCAAGTTTATTATTTTCCGTTCACTAGAACAAATACTACAAGTGTTTTAGTATAAAGCAGATGCCATTATACTTTAAGCAAGATGTCATATTTTAAAACGTGTTTTACTCGAAAGGTAGTTTTTTGAAAATGCTGAAATGGGGGGGGGGGACAGCGATTGCTCAAAAAGTTTTGAGAATAATTAATTGAATTTTTTTTTGTTTGCTCTGTATAATAGTGGAAGTGTTTTAACCTTTAGATTTATCAATACTGTTTTATTACAAAATTTACAATCCCTTATGTTAATGAGTGAGAGAATATTAACGTCGCACTGATTAGCAACACGAGGGCTTTTGGCGACGCTCCGCGTAATTTTGAACCATAGTCAAGTGACGCGGACGACACCTGAGCTGGCACCCCCTCTCCTAACTATCACACCACACCAACGGGAGGACGTTTGAGCTCTCGACAGATTTAACGTGCATCGCTCCCCTACACGGCGGATCTTTAGGGGTACTAGGATCGAACCCATGACATGCTATCCATGATCCGATGCCTAGACCACTCGGCCACCGCGGCCACCCCTTATGTTAATATAACCAGTGTTATTTTAAGCATTTTCATATAATGACTAAGATAAAGTGCTCTAGTTTTTGTAAAAATGAAAATATCTCTTATTCCGAAGGGCATTTCAAAAATAAATAACATAGCAATACATCAAAATTGAAAACACTAAACATTGGTTCATTAGCTTTGGGTACAGAATGGGCTGCGTTTATTTTATTTTTTGTCACTTTTACACATTTATTCCCATTTTAGCTATAATAATTTATTTTTCAATTCTTCATGTTATCATATTCTTAAAATGTACTAAACAAATCTAATAACCTTAAAGAAATTCCCATACCTCCATTTTTTTAAAAAAGTGTTGTCGCAAGTATTCGGATACCTTATATAGTTTAGCAAAATACAAATAATTGGTAAATCGTAAAAAAAATTATAATTCCCATCATTATATGAAAAGCGAGTGTAATATTTATAAACTTATAATTATATAGAATTTAGTAAATTATATTTTTAATAAGGAATACAGTCAAGCATTAAAGCATTTTTAATTTCATAGCTCCAAAAACAAAGCTAAAATCCAAGTTCAGCCTCTGACTTTTTTTATGGATCTTTAGCTCTTTAAAAGATATCTGTACGATGAGATGTATTTTCTTTCAAAAAAAAAGTTCATAACATTCCTTCCACTAACTCTACTTTTAAAAGTCCTTTCTGAAACTTTTAGACAGAACAAAAATTTTAAATTTTTACGTGTGGAAGAAAAAATCAATAGAATATATATATATATATATATATTTTTCGCCTTGTGAGTGTATATATGTTTAAGGAGAAAAAAAATCGAAAGCAAAAGACGAAAAAAGCAGAAACGTTTGATAACTTGTCGAAGAAGGTGTCGATTGGAGAGAGAGAAGTGGGTTTTCAGATTACGTGAGAGCCATCATTAGCTCTAGAGACAGTTTGCGTTTCAGAGTTCCAGAATACAATTCCAAAATGTCGCTTGATGTTTTT
Organism: Trichonephila clavata; assembly: GCA_019973975.1. Taxonomy (NCBI): domain Eukaryota; kingdom Metazoa; phylum Arthropoda; class Arachnida; order Araneae; family Nephilidae; genus Trichonephila; species Trichonephila clavata. The sequence goes on from BMAO01011763.1 coordinate 15,415, forward strand.
GTCCACGATCTATTATAGTTAAGATAAATAGAGTCTGTCGAATAAGTCTACTAGCAGAAGGATTTCTACAAAAGTCCTTGAAATGCAATTTTGGAGTTTCATGTGATTGCGACTGTGTCATTAGATTTGACAGACGTTGATTCTCATCGAATTGTTTAAATTAAATACCTCACAGTGATAAGAAAGAGTGACTGAATTATTATAAAATATATTGTTTTATAGCAGGGGTCGGCAACCTATGGCACGCGTGCCACATGTGGCACGTGATGCAATTCTGAGTGGCACGCTGCACTACTCTACAAATTTGTCATTTTTTAAGTGGATGAATGTTGATAAATTTGGTAATGGATCTTGACAAACATTTTCAGAATTATGGATATTTACGGAATTACGAAAAAATCCGAAATAATAAATCTAAAGATAAATATGCAGCTACTTTGTAAATTATAGAATACCAATGCTGGAGAGATTTAATGTTTGAAGAGAGAACATTGTGCGTGCGTGTGTGTGTGTGTGCATGTACTCTGATTTCTGCTTTTGCATATCCTCTGCTTCTACACATCTTAAGTAAAAAAGAAAAACTTTTCTCATATGAAAATATTTCGAGTATGCTAAGAAATTATTTAACAACAGAATACTCAAAATCATGTCAAATTGAAAGTAACTAATTATATCCATGGTATTGTAATATGAAAGTAGAAAGGGGCAAGCACTAGGTTAGCATTTAAATTTTTATTTATCTTATTTAACTTTAATGGAGGGAAATGCTTATATTTTACGTGTGTGTTGTCTATTTCTTATATTAATAAATATACATAATATGTATACAATTTTAACTCTTTATTTTTGTTGAAGAAATAATTATATTTTATGCTGTTTATTTTATGTATATCTTTAAATGATGCACAATTTATATATAATAAGACTGCAAATCTATATTATTGACCTCTATTCTCCAATTCTGCAAGCATTACTAAAGTAATCGAATTTTTTAAAAAATTTCTTGTGTGACACACTGAATCCTATTGGTAGGTTGGTTTGGCATGCCACAGCTTAAAGGTTGCCGACCCCTGTTTTGCAGTTTTACAATTTGATGAAAAATAATGCATACATTTCCTGAAAATTTTTGGATATATGAATTTATCAGGAGGATCTTTATGTAGCAAACTATGACAATCCACATAGTAAATGTTAATGCCAAAGCTAAGCTTCAGAATCAAAACGATTCTATGAATTCACGCCTCACACAACAAAATTTCTCCTTTATATATTGAATACATTGTTATTTAAATAAATTTCTATATAAATCCAGGTTCATCATATTTGAGGAAAATAATCCATAAAATAATGTATTTTTTGTAAATAAATAATAATACAGTGTCATATGTGCCTGCTATGTCTATACAAAAAACATTATAAATATTTTTTTTATTTTGATTTAAAAGAATTTAGTTGTGTGTGTGTGCCTTTCCAATAAAAGTAAAACACATAACATTTAAATAAAAGAAGTATACCTAGAAAATTTTGCAATATAAAAAAAATTTACTTAGATTTGTATTTTTGTCGAAATTCCGTTAAAACTTTCTATTGATAACAATTTTTCTTCTGTCGAATTAGATGATATTTAATTTAAAATGTGTATTAAAAATCAAAAATATTTGATAAAATTCATAACTTTAAAGAAATGTAGCACAGTGGTTTGGGCCTCAAATGTTGCCAGCGTTGGCCAATCATGAGATTGAAACCTAATACAACTAAATGCACGTCGCATTTAGTTGTATAAGGCTGCCCGTAAACTGTGTTGAATCTCAGAGTCTTCTTGCTGGGTGTGAATTTGGCGAGAGGGAGTCAAACTCAGTCATCGTCCTCTTGTCACATGACCATGGTTAAAAATGACGAGATCCGTCGCCAATAGTCAGTGAGTTAACTCAACCTACGTAAATTAAAATTATACAAAAAACTGTTAAGAAACCACTGTTACATAATAAGCAGTGAAATACGAAAATGCTTAAGGATAAATATCGGTTAACACGAAATAATACAATTCCAATGATTACTATATATTTTCCTGCAAATTTTTCTCTAAACACGAAACGAAAATCGCTTAACACGAAAAAATTTCTTTTCTTGAGAATAAAGATCCGATACTTAATCAAATGTTTGGAAAATTTTCTGCAAAACTGCACTGCCCTACTGCATCATCGGAAAAATTTGGTCTAGTAGATGATGATGATGTGAGTACAGCCCCAATTATTGTAGACAAAGACATTTTGGAGTTTGTTCAATGCTCTAGAAATATCATTCATATAGATTCCGGCGACGAAAATGAAATGGGTAATGTAGCTCCTGTGCCCGCATCATCCAAAATGGGGAATATCATGAAAAGTATTCGTAGCTATTTAGAATGAATAAAATAATGTACGACATCGAACAATTTGTTGTCAATTAGATGCTAAAAAGACAACGCAAAGAATACCTGATTATTTTCCAAAAACTCAATACATGTTTTATTTTTCAAAAAACTTGAAAAAGTTTTAAAATTTATGAAGTTCCTGTGAATGCTTTTGTTTCATTGATCTTTATTAAATACATACATTAATACATATGTATGAAAGTACAATGTACCCTTATCAAATTATTTTGTTAAATATATGTTTATTTTCTATTTTTCTTTTCTTTGAAATATCCTTTAACACGGAAAAATATTTCAGTCCTCTCGCTTCGTGTTAAAGATTTTCACTGTATTTATACACTTACAATGTGTAGTATTTTTTCTGTTTTTATGAAATTCATTTATATTATATAACATTGCACAATTAAAAAAATTTAAGCTCATAGATAAAATTTTCCAACTAATGCATATAGATTTTGAAACGAAAATTCAAAAAGAACTTTTATGATAAATAAATGATTTTTTTTAATTCAAATATCCACAATGCCTTCATCTTACAGGTCTCAAGAACTAAATCTCTCTCCGACTTAAGGGCTCAAGAAATATGAATCTCGAAACCCTGCAGAAAGAAACTCTGTGCTATTTTAAAAAAGGATAAACGAACTTCTATTCGTCTCCTTTTTATTCGAAGTGTTCCATCCTAAATCTTGACTAGCTTGACTTTATTCAAAGAAAGGTTACGAGCAGTGAAGAAAGGAGCTGCAAATCTGTTCGAAAATTTCGAGAACAATACCCCCATCCGCCGACTACTTTTTTCACTATCTACCTAAAATCCTGTCGTTCGGCAATTCTTTAGAGATTTCCAAGAGGAAAAAGACTGACAAGGTTTTACAATTTCAATGGACTGCTGAAGTTTCTTGATTTATCTATTTTCCGACAGAAAAGCAACAGGGAAATCTTCCAAATGAATGTTACCTTTCTAATTCCAAAGCCACTCTTGAACTTAAAGAAATCTTTCACTCTGTGGAAGATAAACATATCAAGTTTAAACATACATATCCTACAAATCCTTCATATTTAAACCTTGTTAAGTTTGAATTTTCAACATTTCTCTTCTAAATATAAAATAAAAAGTGTTTCTTTTTTAATTTTTTTTTGTTTATAATTCTTTACTTTGGTCAATGTTATTTTGTATAATTTATATTCACTATAATTACATATTGGTGAAACTCAAGGTTCTGTGAATAAAAATGTGTCAATAAAGTCAGAAAACCAAATACACACACACACAAAAACGTTCTCTATATTTAGATCAACCTCTATTTGTGAAAAAAATGCTTTCCTACGTATAGGTCATCAAGAGTTATACGGATGCAAGTCGGCTAACGTTAACTTACAGACTGTGATGAAAATTTCAAGAAGCAATTCACTCCTAATTTCAAAAAAATTGCAGAAAAGTGCGATAGGGTACATTTGTTACATTAAAGAGGCTCTAAAATTGAGTGTGCTTGCAACTATAGATGATATGAAATTATCAAAATAAATAGATTGAATTAAACTGCCACTATTTTACTAAACACTAGTTTTTAAAAAAATACTGGCACTAGTTTTTAAGGGTACAATTTTTACTTTTTCCGAGATGCAAAGTTCACTAATAAATACAATCGCTTTAAAAAGGTACAACTTAAAAGTTTTATTTTTTAAAATTGTTTGTTGTAGCTAAATCTATACTGCATGCATGGGTATACACTTGTGTATACTGAAGTGAATTTTTTGAAATATTTCTAAGGCATTTCTCTAGAAAAAACACGTCGTAACAAAAAATTATAATTTTTATTAAGTTCCTAGTTATGTTATACAAAACTTATCTTTTTTCTAAAAAACGGAACTAAAGAATTTATTTTTAAAATTTCACTTTAGAATAAAGATAAGTGTTTTTTTAATATACAGATAAAATCTTGAGTCTTTATGTTTAATAGTTTCTAAGAAAAAAGACATAATCATTGTCGTTGTGAGAAGCTACATACATAATAAATTTCAGATTTAAAAACATTAACAAAAAAAATTTTTTTTGAAGCAATTATTTTGTGGCCGTTTTAGAAATCACGTGTCTAACATTTAGAGAAACTTGAATTCTGACATTTAGGAAGTTGTTATTATATTGAAATTCAAATTCATATAATCACATTTTCCCAAAACATTACATTTTTATATCGATACATTATTATAAGGCATTGAAGATTCTTTATGGTCAACTTTAATGTAAAAAATGCATCAAAACTGAAAAATTTTTCAACATTGATGCAAAATTTGAGGAAAATCATGTAACTTCTATAAAATATCTAGTTAAGCAAAAACTGAAAAAATATGATGTATGTATTTTTTGGCAATTTAAGATATTTTTATTTCTTATTTTAGTTAAAATACATTGAGAAGGTAGTTCATTATTTTTCTGATGAAGTGATTATTTATATTAAAAATGCAATTTTCTTAAAACGTTGTTTTTAAAACTGTGTGTGTTTTTTGTCAAAATCTACTGCATGAATGCAAATGCAATTTTTACTGTATAACTAATATGTAACTATATATATACTTAAGTGAGATTTTTCAAATTTGATCAAAATATTTTGGCAGAAAGCAGTTATTGTAAAAAAAATGACATTTTTCAAAAAATTCACAGTGATACTTTTACGTTGCTTGTTTTTGAAAAAACTAAACAACAGATTTGAAAAATCTTACCTCAGTATAAATATAAATGTATAATTAATATACAGATAAAATATGAAGTTTTATATTTAACAGTTTCTGAGAAACGGTACAGAAAAAAGCTCAATCTAACATTGTCAGAATAGGGGGTACCGACTAACCTTAAATATTCACATTGTCCTATTTTATATCTAAAAATTCTTTCAGTGTGGTCATAACTTTGCCATTCTTATGTTACTATTAAGAGGGAAAATCGTTTTCGTTTCTTTATGATCATATAAGAAATACATCATTTTTATTCATACTATTAATTGCTAACATTTTCTAGGGGAAAAAAATACAACTCAAGGTAAACGACTTGGCAATAAAAGAGAAAATTTTTCGCGATCGTAATCCTTATGGATACCATCGAAGATCGGTAAAAAAAAAAGGTAAATGAATCAAAATAAAAGAAGAAAGAAGATTTCTGGACTACTTTTCCTTGATTTTCTTTCTTTTTTTTCTGATTTCCTAAAAGAAGATTTTGTGGGAAAGTATTGATTAGTGAGGATTAAGAGATATATGGTTTGAAAGAAACTCCACAGCTGTGTTTGCCTTGATACCTCTACCAAATGACACTAGATAACTATTTTACTTAGAGTGTATCTAGAACAAAATCCGCAGACCGTTGATGCAATCATTTACCAGAATCCCATATCTATATGACTTTAACTTTCTGAAGACATTTGGGGAATTTTAACTGTGTAAATTGAGGGAAAAGTATTATTTAAACACATTTGCAGATCAGTCAGACGTTTTATATTACAGTATTTTCAAGAATGTTTATTCTAATCTGTTCTATACACATAATGGATACATTAATTCTCTTTTACGGAAGTATGAAAAATATATGTATTTATACATAGGGGATTCAAGGTACCAGTTTATTTTTAAATTATATAGTCACAAACAAAAACACATATTTAACTATATTTTACAATAAATAAAATATATGTATTGTAAAAATTAATTAAATATATATTTATCTGAATTAAATTCCTTTAATGTATAAAAAACCAGAATTTATGTAAATTAACTAACATTTCGGAATAAAGTATGTTTGATTAAAAGCCAAAATATATTAAGGGACATGATCGAAAGAGTAAAATGCCCAAAATAAGAGTCTTTGTTTATAAGACATATATTTAAAAAAAATTCCGATAGACCTTTTCCCTTTTTGTGGCCTCAATAAAGCTATTTAAATTATTTTGTAGAAATACAAAAATAATTTGTTAGTCACAATTTTTTTCTGCCTAATTTAAGTTGGACATAATTTTTTCAGATTTTATTATACATGCTTATGTTTATAGGTGACATTTTATAAAAAAGTATCTCTCTAAATTTGTAAAATGTTTTTGCACATATATAAACAAATACACAAAATGTAGTAAAGCGATTTTCTTAGTTAAACAATAAAATAATTATTAAACTTTGTAATTTGAAAATGTTTTTTCCCTTTTTTACACGCATAAAACCATTTTTTTAAAAAGCAATGTACTACTTCAACTAAGAAAACAGGTTCACTGTATTCAAAGATAGTCTGTATACAAGTATAAAAAATTTGGAACGATATAGTGGAAAAGTTTCTTTTTAAAGTGTACCTAAAAGCAAAAAATTATTGCTTTAGAGATAAAGTGAAAAAACAAATTGTAAACGTTTGCTTACATTTTTGTCAATTACCTTTTTCCTATTTCAAGGTTAATTTATGCATGGATACATGAGGGAAAAACATTTTTAGATACAGAAAAATATGTACTATTTTTAAATACTAAAATTGACGAATCGATTGTTCGAATGCTTATAATGTCCTGGTTCCCTTAAGTTATAAGAATTCTTTATTCTGATAAACTGTATGCATCCTTTTTTTCTGGCTGTAGCAATGGGCACAACTACAATCAGTTAAATGCATGTAATTTTTTGCCTGTACACATTTTGCTGAGCGATCTGTATTGTTGATTTTAATGCGATAGGACCTGCATTTCTTTCTTCGGTGGTTCAGTGGTTAAATCGAAAAAAGGTGTTAATCATGTGATTTTTTTTTTTGAATTTTCAAAGAAATTTTCAGAGTGTAGTACTTTGAGTATCATATCTGTATGTGAGGATTATAGCACACTATATGTTGGCATTTTAATAACAAGAAATAATAGCCCCATATTTAAGCCCCGTTATCAGCCCTGAAGATTGTAATATGTTTCCCTATTTCAAAGTCTATGTTGTTTAATTCAAAATAGAGTTTGCAGACTTTTCTTTCATTATTTTCTCAATAAACCAAGCCAAGTAACATACAAAATAACCACTAGAACAACAATATAAAATCAGATGATAATGTCACTTACAGCAATCAACTGAATAAAAATTATTTGGATCAAAGTTTATTCGTTGCCACAATCCTAAATGAAATAATTAAATATTTCGCTTTTAATTATTTGAATTGCGCGTAAAATTCCCTTTCGTAGGAATTAAAAAGAATTTGTGACACAAATAGCCTCAAATGTTTTATAAAAGGTTATGGCTTTATTTTTATTAACAAAACAAACCAAGTAATATAAAGAACTATTGGAACAATTAACATAAAATAGGACTATAAAGTTACTTACAGAAATTGATTGAATAAAAATAAATTGGATCAAAATTTATCGATGCCACAGTCCCAAAAAAAATAATAACTATTTCGCTTTTAACTATTTGAATTCTGTTTCGGAAAAGGAAAATGCTCCTAAAATTCCCTTTCTTAGGAATTAATAAGAATCTGTGACACAAGTCACTACAAAAGTTTTATAAAATTTTACGGTTTTGTTTTTATTAACAAACCAAACCAAGTAACATATGGAAAAACTAACATAAAAACAGACGAAAACATTACTTACAGAAATCTATTGAATAAAAATAAATCGGATCAAAATGTATCATTGCCAGTCCCAAACTAAATAATTAACTACTTCTATTTTCTATCTTTGAACTTACTTACCCGAATGGAAAAATGTGGTTATATATATAAATTTCCTCTTCGTAAAGATTACCAAGAGTCTGTGGTACTATTGCTACAAAATTTAACAATTTCATAACAATGTCATAATTCGTTAACACTTTGGGTTTAAGTTAAAGTTTAACAATTCCATATCAATATGTTAATCACGTCTTAAAAATTATTTATGCTGCTTAACTGTGTAAGTATATCAATTAATTTAAACTAAATACTAGGTTACACACTCGCTGTTTGAGTTATCGTATTCAAATGATTTCCCTCTCACTATTGACACGTTACAAATCTCATTGTTCCATCTGACTTCCATGTTAAGATAATTTATGCATGATACCCTTGAAAATGATTCTCGGAGTTACACGCAGGGTTGCAAGGTAATTCAATTTTGAACCTCATAAATAAATGTAAGTAACGATTCAATTCTCGTATTCCTTTATTCATACGATTATAAAATCAAGTCATTTAAATTCATATCCAGTTATAATCAGCAGCAACTGTGAAATCTCTGATATCTCAATCAAGTTTTAACACGTGATAAATATGCAATTGCATGCAGTATTGAATCTGAATCTGATCATCTGCCGACTATACTAGGGATTTACGTGTTATTGAGGCTGGCATATGTGTGCGAGGGGTAGGAAAGAGAATATAAGCGAGAATTTAAGTTTGAAATTCCGGAGAACAAAATAATTGTCAGAATATTTTAATATACATTATATTTATTTGCCATTTGATTGTAAGTTCTGTTTTAATGAAGGATTATATTTCTGAGTAAAAGTTAATATGCACTTTAAATACACTCATGTCCATAAATTAAGGATAATGAAGTTCAGGCAAAGAAAGAGACAGAAGCAAAACAAATTTGACTTAATTGTAAAGTCTATTTATTAAACAAAATGTAAAGAGCAAAAAAGATGCTATATGTTTGACATAATTAATAAAAATTGCGATTTTTACTCCCTGGGGCAAATTTCAAAAAAGAACCTATTTACAAAAAACAGTATAACATGGTTAGTATGATGTTTAATATGGAGTATGTCTCCCGAACGATGCAATACAGGCCTTACAACGCCTACGCATGCTGAGTATCAAATTATCAATCTGATCTTGGGGAATATTACACCACTCATCAAGAAATGCCCTCCGAAGTTCCGGTAGACAGGTGGGAGGGGGTTGACGGGCTGTAATTCGTCCGCCAAGCATATCCCACACATGCTCTATTGGATTCTAGTCCGGTGAGTATGCTGGCCAATCCATACGGGTAATATCCTCCGATTGAAGGCATTCGTCTATAATGTTTACACGGTGAGGACGGGCATTTTCATCCATAAACAGAAATTCAGCACCCATGGCACCCCGAAACAAACGTACATGTTGTTCCAGAATGACATCCCGATAGATGTTGCCTGTCATCTTTACACTCTGAACATGCAGGTCAGTTCTGGAACCAAGAATAATTTCTCCCCAAACGAGCCATCCTGCACCACCGTAACGGTGTCGTTCAATGGTGTTCTCTTGGTGGTAACGGATACCTGGCGCTCTCCATATGAAAGTCCGGCGAGAATCAGACTGCAAACTAAACCTGGACTTGACGGAAAACATCACACAAGACCATTGTTGCGGTGTTCACAATGCATGCGCTCTACTCCAGGTTAATCGCAGGCGACAGTGAGTTGCGGTAAGGGGAACACATATGACAGGCCTACGAGCATATAGATGAATGTGCCCTAAGCGTCTGTAGACGGTTTGTCTTGAAACTGTCGTACCGGTAGCTGAAGAGAGCTGTCGACACAGTTCTGATGCTATGCTACGTCTGTTTCTTTTGGCAGTAACTGCCAAATACCGGTCCTCATGAGGCGTTGTATCTCGGGGGCGATCTGTGCTGTACCATCTACTCACATTACCATCATCTTGGAATCGTTGCCAAGGTCTGGAGATGACACTCTGGGCGATTCCAAGTTCCTCGGATACTTCGAGCTGGGTACGTCTACATTCCAGTCGTCCGATAATTCTAACACGTAAAAAATCATCCAAATGCTTCCTTTGTGCCATAACTATGCTGTTATTGCACTGAAAGGCTTTTAAAGCGCATGTGAACAATTTTACTTCTTTGCCACCATTCCTTATATACCTCTCTCTTACACTCTCGTCATTTTGACGTACTATCCGCGCCATCTAGTGGTTTCCTGTAATTTGCATATTGTTCTTCAATATGTGCGTGATAATTCTACAAGTGAAATTTTTATTTTAGAGTTCAATTTCTGTATGATTCTGAATTTCCCTTAATTTATGGACATGAGTGTATAAACGAACTTTTGCGTATTCTAGTGCTTCTCAAACTCTCAATATCTCTGCCCCAATTTCCAGTTATAATTTTAATCGCACCTCCCTTCATACAATAACAGTCGACTGAATGCAATAATAATGTACTTTGACGCTAAAGTTTCAATACAACTTTCGTTATAAGCAGTACAAATTATCAAGAAATGTATTAAATTTTGTAAGTGACAAGTCCTTGAGAGTCACTAGTAATTAATAAACTTGTTTTTAACTTAGTAGTGATGAATTAAATATGAAGTACTCTCTTCGCGCCGAAATGATAAATTTATAAACATATATTCTATGAGTGTAATTGTGCATTTCTTATAATTCCAGAATACATATTTCATTTTGCTTCCTTTCAGTAAATTGATAATAACTATAAATCTTTTATTTTCGACTTTTCGATCGTTCGCACCCCCATGTAAGGTTATCACACCCCCCAGGGAAGTCAGCCCTACAGTTTGAGAAACGCTGGCGTAGTAGGTCTGAAGGCTATGGGAATGTAATACAAACTGACTAAAACCGATAAGAAAAGCATATCTAAATCCCGTAAAATTATACACTTGTTATCCTTAAATGATTATTGATGTATTTTTATTGAGCTACATGTAGAAATAAATTCTTGCAAAAATTTCCCCTTTAATTTTGTTTATAATCTACAATATCAAGTATGGAAAATTTTAATTATAAACACACGGAAATCATTATTAACCCTTTAATTACAGCGGGTGTGTATACACGTCTTGATCAGCTAGTAAGTTTCGTGCCCCGGGCGTGTATACTTTGTTTAAAACTAGTCTCACAAATTTGGAATACAATAAAACTTCATTTACAGTCCTTCTTATTTTGGAAAAGAGGTGAGAAGGAATTTGAAAGGGTATATTCCAGGAACGATGAAATTCATTGCTAAGCAGTTTTTCTTGTTTTTCTTTTGAGCGTTATTTTTTTCTATCCTTCATTTTCTTAACCATTTTTCATAACATATCATAAAACAGTTAAGTTGTCGTTTTTCTTTATTATTATATTGTAACCCTGACATTAATTTTTGTATCTTAATTTTCAAATTTTATTCCTCTTTAAAGTTAAGGTAAATAGTTTTTTAAGCATAAAAGAATGTCTCTTTTTTTCTTCAATAAACCGCATAACAACGATCGCGTGTGAGAAAATCGGTGACACTGGGGAGGGGATGAATTTCTTAGCTTTTCGACGGCTGTTAAAGGGTTAAGACCAATTTTAGTTTAAAAAGAGGTAGGGAATTAATTTGTTTCGAAGACTCCATCGTGGAAGTGGAGAATACCGGAAAGCAGAAACTTTTTTAAAAGAATTGCATTTATTAGTTTACTTTGCATCACAGGAAAGCTACAAATTGCGCCATACAATTCAATAAATATAAGAACAGAATGGCTGCGGCTTTATTCTATTCATTTATGGCGCTAATTTCATATCTATAGTTGCACATGTACATTTAGTTTTAGAATCAGTTTAATGAGACCGTATCATACTTTTCTGGAAAATTTTTGAAATAAGAATGGAAGACATTGTTGGAATTCTTATCACATCCAGCAAATTAATGTCAGCCAACGCATCTATATTTACTCTTGGTAATTTTCATGCAAAAAAGAACTTTGCTTACACATATGTATTGTCCTTTTAAAAAAAAGAATAACCGTGAAAATCAATTAACATAAAACTCAGGGGGACTGAAATATTTTTTCGTGTTATAAGAATATCTTGTTAAAAGATATTGCAAGAAAACCCATATATTCAACAACATTAATCTTACTAGAGTATTTATTTACATACTAGATATGAATGTATTTCCTAAAAATCAATAAATCTAAAACATTCACAAGAACATAATGAAACTTAATTCAAAGTTTTCTCAAGTTTTTTTAACACAAAACTTTTATTCACTTTTTGGAAAATAATATGATATTTTTCTTGGCATTGTCTTTTAAGCATCAAATTGTTAACAAATGGTTCGATGTCGTCCATTTTGTTATTTCATTTTACCTTTGAAATGTGCGTCTAGGTAGCCGCGCAAACTTTTCATGATGTTCCTCATTTCGGTTGACGTTGGAACAGTAACTGCTTTATTCATTTCATATTCACCTACTAAATACGCATCAATATCTTTTGAGATTTGAAAAAACTCCAAAATGTCTTTGTCTTCCATAATTGGGGCTGTATACGCATTATCATCACCTACTGCTACGAATTCTTCCGATGATACAGTTTAACTGTTCAATAATACAGAAACTTTCTCAAACACTCCTTTTAAATCTCGCCTCCACGGCAGGTGTTTTCCGTATTTTGTTCATTCCCAGAAGGTTAAGTTAAGCGTTTTTCCTTTCGTGTTAAGAGAAAAAAGTGCATGAAAATACATAGTAGTTTGTCGGGACCGTTGCATTTTCTCGTGTTAACCAATATTTCGTCAACTGTGTTTTCGCGTTAAACGTATTTTATTGTAATTGATTTTGTGTCTGTCTTGATGTCCCACTATTTGCCCACTTCTGATTTAAAAGAGAGAATCTAAGTTTCAAATACGTTTAACCCCAATTACTCATATGAGGAAAGTCGATATTTTAAAGTGAATTTGACTAGCTATATATGTTGAAAAATTCCACGACACATTGCATATGATAATCCGCGATTCATGTTAATAGTTAATTAATAACATTTATTCTTGATAGTTAAAGAAAAGCATCCCTGCAAACAACAATAGTGAGAATTGAAATAACTTAAATCTCAAACATATAATATAAATCTCTGATTCCCACATGTCAAATAATAAACATTACATACTTATCTAATCGTTGTTTTTATATCTCTCGAATGGACTTCAGCGAATTCAAAAGATCATTTACTGTTGGTTAGAATAAAATAATTTTTGTTGCTTATCATTACTTTTAAAATAAAGTATTAAATAATATTTAATACTTTATATGTTTAGTGTCAATGACTATTGACAGGCCACACTACGTCTGTTCTGCTCTGAACATTTCTCATCATGTCTGATCGCGCGCACATTGTTTTCGGAGCCTGCCATTTTTTAGACTCTCGAGGATGAAGAACGCCATTACTAGAAGGAAGATGACGATCTTTCATGCCTGTGAATCTTAGAGGGGTCACGCTCTCAATACTAGCGTTAGTGGTCACGCGGGGTGCTCTCCGAATCTTATCCTTTTTTATACATATTTTTATTGTACACCATAAAAATCGTAATTCCAATGAATAATTTAATTCTGAAAAGTACACTTACTTACTTTTAAGTACTTTTCCATTTTTCTTTGATAACTAAAAATATACTATCAAACAGAACTGAAATGTCAAATATGGAAAAACTGTCATATTTTGTTCAAATCATTGTAGTTTTATTGCCCTTTAATGACCTACAATCAGCCCATTTAACTACTTCTTTCTTGTGACTTTTGGACGGGGCACAGTGTGCCTCGTGATACACATGTGGCACTCATATTACTTTTGAAGGACTTTTTTAAGCAGCATTTGAAAATTTTCCTTTCAACTCAAACGTTTCATGAGTTTATCGCTTGTCTCCATTTTACTTTTGCTATCGTGATTAATATCCATTATTTCATCTAGTTTTTCTCCTTTCTTGATTAGTTTCAATCTTATGCAATGTCTATCATGGATGCTCATTTTTTACATTAAATTAATTTACATTTATAAACCATAATGAGTCGTACAACACAGCAATCAAAACCATAAGGTCGTTAACAGAGAAAAAGTGTAGTCTGTTCACAGAAAATATTTTTGGAACAAATGTGATAGCTGGAGAAATTTACCTTATAGCCAAGTACCTTACGATTGTAATATACGTTTGGCACTCTCAAAAACGAGGGAGATATGTGATAAATACAGTTTAGTTCCCATAAAGACTGTCATACAATGTGGGGCGGGGGGAATTTCCTGTTTTTAAAATGCAATAAAACCCACTTCATGTTTCATTTGACTTTATTGTTATTTTTCAACAATCACAATAATAAAAATTTGAATTTACATAGTTTTAAACACAATGTCTGTAAAATGTCACCTTCCAATATCATGCAGTTAATTTCGAAAATGTTGGGTCTTCGATGTTGTTCCTTAGGTGTTCCAGGATCTTAAAACGATCTTTGTAAAGCAGGGATTTGAGATAAGCCCACAGGAAATAATCAGGAGGGTTTAAATCAGGTGAACACGCAAGAAAGCTTACGTCCGCTCACACTGAGATCAGTGATTTGGGAAAGGATGCTCTTTAAATACCCATGGAAAAGCTGAAGGGGGCTGTAACCCCATCTGGTTGCTACCACGCGTTCTCAAGATCCTTTTGTTGGTGAGAAGGAAAGAAAATTGCTGAATCATTGTCACATACTGGTCTGAATTGACTCACGAATTTCCACATTTTTAAGTGTTCTAACGGTCTTCGGAAGTCCTTTCCTTTCTTTGGGGACATTCCCATTTGCTCGGAAGACATCCATTCAAATTAAAACACATTTCCGATCAGGCGCTTGACTTCGTGGAGGAATGTCGAAGTGACGACGAAAGGTATGCTGAATAGCAATCACCGACCCACCGTTAGAGAAATACGCCTCCGTGTGAAAAGTGCGCTGCTACCTCGACCACAACATGTTTGAGACAGACGGGTGGCAACACGAACATTTCACTCCACCCCTTGTACCGAATGCTTCCCCAAATGCTTCCCTTTCTTACGAACACCATTGGATCATATTCAAAACAGGAAGTTTCCGCACCTCATTTTTGTATAAGAGGATACAGATAAAGTCATTACTAACAAATAATAAGTTTCCTCACAATGAAAGTTTCGTGAACCTGAAGGTGACCCTGTGTTACACGTAATCACTCAGAAAGATGAATATAGAAGTATATTTAAATGACGATCCTGTGTCAGTGAACAATAACGTGTAAATATGTAAGTGTAAATATATAATTTGTAAATAATTTAATAAATAAACCTGAAAGATTTTAATGAAGACGATTTGTCTTGTTTTCATGATCAACCTGCAACACGACATTTGCATATAGCTTTATATGTAAGAATTAATACAAGTAATAATATATTTAAATGTTTTTTCTGGTCACATGAACAATAATATCAAAACATATATTACAAAAATAGCTCATGAAGGAGCTACAAGAGAATAACAAGGATTTAAAGAGGAACAAACGATACCCATTATAAATTTTAATGAAACGTTTTGCAGTCATAACAATTAACCCAGTCGAATTTATTTTGACAATTCATTAAAAGTCCAGTGCTGGTTCTGAAATGATTCAAAACATATTTATATCATGTTTGAAAGTATTTCAGTACTAAAGTTGAATATTTGTGATGCTTAGAGGATCTTTGAATATAAAATTGATTTTTCTCTTCGGAGATATACCCGAGAATCTCCCACGCAATTATGGAGCTATTTTTAGATGGCTTATGATAAAAGATTAAGCAAAAGAAAACAAAGTCTGGATGCATTTTCTAAGGATAAATATTTTTAACATTCGAAAATAAAGTTCATTATAATGTATTTTGAGTAGGATGCTTAATAACTACATATTTTAATAACTGCACAATTAAGAAAAGAGCAGTGACAATTACAAAAATGCTAATTTTAAAACATTCAAGACACTCATTTAGTAAGTTAAAAACTTTAAATTCGAGTTACAAAACTGGATGACATGAATCATTTCTTTCCACAAAAGATGTATTGGTATGAAAACTTACATGAAAAGAATAACAGTTTTAGTGGTGCATGTTGCGATTTATAAAATAATCTTTGATTTAAGAATTTTAAGAATTATTTTGCTTGCTACTTATGAATATGAGTTACCCTAAAATAGTTTTTGTGCACAAAAGGGCACACAAAGTTTACCATTTAATTTTTTAAAGAAAAATTTTGAAATTTATAAAGGGATTTTAAAATGCTACTCCTCTTACAATAAATGACGTACACACATGGAATTTGATTCACACGTACGTTGAACTATGCATAACAAAAGTTGGTATGGGTTTTGGCTAACATGATTTATATTTATAAAATACTTTTTTATAAGAGATTATTGAAAATTCCATAAAAAATGCCTAAATTCTAAATTTAACTATTTTTAAAAAATAAGTATGTATTTGATTCAAAAATGCATACCAACCTGTGTTACTACTAATAGCAATAGGTAAAAAATATCAAAATATTAGGCACAATAGAAAAAAAGTATTTGTACTTTAAATGAAGATAAATTGGTTATTTTTTCTTCCGCAATGAACCAGTTTAAAATTTTTATTTGTCATTGAGATCTGAATTAAAACGCACGTAAAAGTTATCGTAACTATGAGTTTTTTTAATTTAGTCATCTGTAATTTTCCGAGATTATAGAATATTATATAAAAATAATTTAGGCTAAAAAAACTATTTAAATTGTTGACCGATTTTTGTCAATTTACTCGTACTCTCTGTGTCGCCTTAAGATATCCGACTACATGCGACAAGGTTTTTTTTTTAAAAATGAAGATATGGGGATTTTTTGGGGGGTTTTTAGATTTGCTTAGAACATTTTAAGAAAATATGCTAAAATTAAAAAAAGAAAAAGAAATTATTATGACTAAAATCGAAAAAAATGGGTAAAAATTTACAAAAGATATTATAAACGGAGCCCATTCTGTACAAAAAGATTATGAACATATTTTAAATTTTTCAATTCTGATGTGTTGCTATGTTATTCAATTTTGAAATAGCCTTCAGGATAAGAGATATGTTAATTTTGACAAAACCTAGAGCACTTTATCTTAGCTATTATATGAAATTTCTTAAAAAATAACGGTGATTATACTCACTTAAGGGACTGTAAATTTTGTAATAAAACAGTGATTGATAAATTTGAAGCACTTCTACTATTATGCAAAACATACTCAAAAAAATTAATTAATTATTTTCAAAAGTATCTCCGCAATAGCTATCCTCGTTTGAGCACTTTAAAAAAAACACGTTTCGAGAAAAACATGTTTTAAAGTATGACTTTTTTCCAACTTAAATTAATGGCATATTCTTTCTATAAAACACTTGTAGTTTTAGTTCTAGAGAGCAGAAAATAATATACTTGGTATTTTTATAAATCTAATAAGGTGGCCTATAAAATAAAGACATAAAAAAATTTGGTCAGTTTTTGGCAAAATTCACAATTTTAGCGTAGTCGGATACCTTAAGATCAGAAAATTTATTTGTTTAAATTATATCGGGGATAATTCAATAAGACTCAAGACTTAGACGGGAGGTGATTTAAAATCATATTTCATCATCTGAAAGTATATAATACTAAAATGTAATTATTATAGTAGACGTCTCGTAAAATTCACTTGCTAAATATCAAGATAAAATCACCAATCATTTAGATCGATGGTCCGTTGCATAGTACTGAAGTTGCATGGACTACTATACTCGTACAGAGCAAATAATATCTGTTCAAATCCATGTCCAAGCAGATAAGGAATGTTATTGCTACTAAAGACAATGGCGTTATTGGTATTATAGTAAGTTTTCAGATACTATATTTCCAAATTTTTGGAAAACAATTTCGCATTTGTTCTTTTCACTATAGTGCATGCGCCACTAAATATTATATGGCGTTAACATTTTTTGTCTTTTACATTAATTTATATTGAAAAATACTGTTTCAATTAACAAGTTAATTTCTGAAACCATTTATACTCGTTTAACGAGATTCCATGTATGCAGGGTGTACTGAATTCGATCGACAAATTTGCAGATGTGATAATAGCTAGCATGGGGACGATAAATAACCATGGGACATGGAGTAGCTAACCACATTTAGTTCGAGAGTAATTCACAAAATCAGTTATAAAGGGAGTGATGTCAAGTGGAAAGAAAATGGACTATAAGAAGTAAGAAATACATTTATAAAAATTTCATATTTATAAAAGTATGTTTACAGTACGAACAATGTATCACAGCTCGACGACAGATAGTCAACGATAAGTGATAATCACAAGAATTGTTCAAAGTTGAGGCAGCGTTGATCTTAGTGTAACTGGCACCAATTGACTAAATTTGTCGGAAGCTTTCAAACATATCTGTTGTGCTGAAGATGTCACCTGAAGCGACACCGATCCATGTGATAAGATCACCCATTGAAGCCCCAGTCGTTTCATACACAATCGATTTCAGGTGGCTCCAGAAGAAGCAATCTAAGGGATTGAGATCTGGGAAAAGGGGAGAACAAGCAATAGGTCTACCGTGTCCAATCTACCTCATGATATGGTATGTAGCATAGAGGTGGTTAGGCACAACAATATCCAAAAATATGCTGGTGAACCATCGTGCATGAACCACATGCTCCGGTGCGCAGTTTCCTGCAAAAATTCGTTAGAAGTGGGAAATTTGCCCTCATGCAACTTTTTCCAACTCTACTACATCGCTCCAAATTCCCGAATTCGCTTGGCTACTTCCAAAGTCTGGCTCATTCTTCTCCCGACGGCTAATATTATTGCGATGTTCACCTGCTAAACGTGGTTTGTGATCCAATGTTCTATGGTAATTAATATATATATATATATATATATATAATATATAATATATATAAAAAAAAAAAAAAAAAAAAAATAATATATAATAATTATAATATATATATATATATATATAATACAATTATAACTAAGCAAAAATTCGAAACCATATGAATTCTAGAATACGATATGAGCCATATGAATATATATATACATGACGTGGCCGTTGGAAGATATTTTTTCATATGATCACTATTTTTTATAATTGATGTTGCACATTTAATATTATTGAGGAGGCAGTCTTGTGGTTAGTTATTCTTATTTATTAATTGAAGATGTAGACACCAATATGGACAGCATCAAACAGAAATACACACACACAACAAAAATACACAAACGCTAGCGGCAGCCAGTTACATGCTTAAAGACAAAGCCGAAGAGAAGGATATCCAGAAATCTCGGTGTATTTATAGTCAGCTCAAATCACATGATCTGAGTGGGTGGATAGATTTAGTTCAAAATACTCCCGTTAGGCAGCTAGCTAACTTATTATTAAAACTTGACTCCTGAAGGGTTGGACCATAGATAAATCAAAAACTGTTAAGTTTGTCTGGCACTTCTATAGGAGCCCATGTTAAATTGCGTAAGTTTATGTACCCTTTTCTCAAAAACTGCTTACTTCTCATGAATAAACTTTCTACAGTAGATTACGTGTACTTTCAATAACAATTTATTGAAGGGTTTTGATTTTTGTTAAAAAATTAATTAATTATGGAATTTTTAAAAATTGTCCAGTTTTTTCCCCTAAAATTTAGTTTAAAAAAGTCATATTTGAAGCAGTTTGCTATGCATATCTAATCCCCTCCATTAAAATGTGTAAACATGTTAAAAGTCTGCTCACTGAAAATTTGAGGACTATAAGATATGTAGTTTTTGAAAAAAAGGTACATACAGTGAAAAATAGTACATTTTGAAAAAACAGGCTTTAAAGTAAAATTTTGTAATTTTTTGAGCATTTACTATTTTTAGTACTTTCCAGAAGCATATAAAGCATTTGTTTTACTCTCTGCTCCTACAAAAAATCCTTCTAATGTTATCTTTTTCATTATTTTTAACAATTTTGCCTTTGGGGGGGGGGGATTTCAAGATGCTTTCGTTCGGCTACTTGAATCCTACTTGTATCTAGTTTTTTGAAGCATGTCATACATTTATAACTTGGTTCAATATCACAATGTTTTAAGATCGTTAATTTTGCTTCATGACTCATATTGAGCTGTACAATAGACACATTGACCCTTAATTTAAGAGTTTCTAATTCCACAAATATAAATCTTGGAATCACTGACTGTGACCATTTGGTAATAGTAACTGGCTCATTTGGGTTATGGGTCTTTCCATCTAAACATTTTTTAATAGCATAGGATCACCTAGATCTCTAAGAATTGGCTTCATTCAATTCATTATGGTGTATGTGTTTATGATCATAGTGCCTTTCGTTACATTCAGCTTCTGTCTTCTGAAACTTGCATCAGACATTTATAATCGGAGGACACAGTCCATGTTGAGGACTCGTTTGAAGACAGATGAAAATAAACAGCCCAAACACCAGGTTTCATGCTGTGTAAGTCATTGATATTATTTCAAAAAAGCCAACCATAATACCTTTGAATTTTCGATATTAAAAAATCGGTGAATCGGTTAGGGCATCTTAGGCTCTTTTTCCATCACTTTACTTTTTTCTCTGTTTCGCTTTTAAGATCCAAAAGACGTGTACCCATACACCTTTGGATAAGCCCAATACACTCTAATTTTTACACTTGAACATTATATGGACTCGCGCTCATCAGAAACTTATACAAGGGGAAACACAGGTGCTCCTAGCAGGGCTCATTTGAAGCGCGTCAAGGAGTAGCTTCATTAAAAAAAAATTTTAAAAATACTTCTAATTATGGTATTTTCTTATATCATATATCATTCTAAACATAAATATTTGATATTTAAAAAATATAAAAAAGTAAAAATCGATAAATTTTTAAAAATTCATGTGCCGGACACCTTAAAGATTAAATTATTAGGAATTATTACATTTATATATATATATATTCACGTATCACTGAGTTAAGAAATTTCAGTGCTATAGTAATGGAATAAACATTTTCCGTTAATATATTGTTTTGAGTATTTTAGATGTAAAAACACTAGAAGGAATGGTTCTTTTCTTTAAGATAAATGATTAAATCTGACAGCAAGAATATGAAACATTGTTTCCTTTAACCAAAAAACACAAACCACATTTTGAACAATACTTTTATAACCCCAGTTTTCGGTTTTCATTGTGTGCGATGTAGTTCCATAATTAGTTTTACAATACACGCCTTAATTTTGAAACGGCCTCATCGCTCCTTCTAAAAAATTTACATTTCATTTATTTTTCATGTAGTCCGTAGTACACATTTAGCTTTTAACAAAAAACTCCTGATGTGGCGAAATTTTTTTAAATATGTTTGCAACAAAGAACCTTTTAATCTGACATTGTTCGAAGAACAAAACATTCTCTAGTATTCTCTTTATGGAAATGTGTTTACAGTTTAATTTATAAGAAGCATTTAGAACATGCAAAGAGTCTTTGGAACTTTTAAAATTAAAAATATTTTTTATACCTTTATCCTTCCATGAAACTATACTTTTATCATTCTTACGTTAATTTTATGCATAATATTTCAGAGAGCGAAATACATTAGATACAACCAAAAAAAGATTGAAAAGGATATTACAAAAACATTTTCTTAAAAAAATCAGGATGGTTTCTAAAATGTTAAATTAAATATATATAAACAAAACTTTTAAAAAATTATCTACGCTTAAGTAGAACATTCAGAATATATCTAAAAAAAATTATTTGCTAATTTATAAGGAAGTTTCGCTACGAAGTAAATTTTTTACATGAACTGCATGTGTTAATTTTTTTATAGGTTTTCCTTATAAATAGCTGATCTTAGTAAAAAGTAGATACACATAATTTCCTATGAAATAGTTTCATAATATTCTACAGTAGAAACTCTAAAAAATGTCTTTTTGCTATATTACACTAATAAACGACTTTATAATCACTATTTAATTACTGAAAGTACAATTGAAATCCATGCGATCTAGCCAGATAAAATCATAGAATTTTTAAATTACGTATTTATTTATATGCAATATAAATCACTTGAAAAAGCAGTAACGATAAATATGTAAGATAAATGTATTTCTGATTTTTTGATGGCACTGAATTTCTTACATATAATTCCCTATTTTTTATATTTCATTGCAACAACATGTATACAACATATGTATGAGTGTTTAAATCATAGCTGCCGTTAGGTAACGCTGTTGCTCTATCAGTAACAAACTACCTAACCGTGGTCTTATGTTAACAGTCATTGTGCGCTTCTTAGGCAAAATATAAATATGTTTTGGGAAAAATTCGTGTGTACATATGCTTGTGAAATAATTATACTATGTTTATTCTATTACTTGTAAGGTAGTCCTTATGAAACATTCAAGTCATCGTGAAATAGAATTAATGATATCATACTGAGTCAGTTTTTCTTAACGAAATTTGAAATTGAAACTTAAGGAGTAGAACATACTTTTCTACAGTTCGCTAAGTTAACGATTGTGCTTCTACAGTGTGTGTGTATCCCACATAATCTCAGATAGAGGAATACACAATGAAAAATAGCAGAGATATTATAACGACGTGCTTAAGTGAAGATAAATAGTTTTTTTTTAAATTTATGTAAAATGTCCTACTGAAAGATTAATCAATTTTTGTTTCTTGTAAAACACTTAGGTAAACCACTACGTTCCCTTTTCAATGAATAGGAAAAAAATCAAAGCACAGAGTTCAGTTTTTTTCTGCGTGAAAAGTGAAATCAGACTTTTGTTCAGAAAAATAGTTCTTGTAATTATAATACACTGAAAAAATGTGTAAGATTAGAGTTTAAATTTAAAAAATTGGCAGTTATAGAGACTGCCGATAGAAGTGAAAACTTAGAACTTTTAGTATAAAATTTGAAATTCATAATGTTTGAATTAAAACTATCAACATCAATCTGGTTTTACATCTATTGACATTCCGAGCAACAACTAAATGTATGTTTATATGGTTTCTTATTATTCATATATATTACGGGCTGTACAAGATCATGACAAAATATAAACACAATTCAATTGAAATAACAATTAATTTACAATCATATTACTTATGGATAGTATTTGTATTTACTTAAATTTCAATCTACTTGATTTTTAACATTATTTTCATTGTTTGCATCATTGTCATCATTAATTTCAACAATAATTAGACTTTTTGTACTTTCAATTATTTCATTTTGTTCTGAAAAAGATACAATAGGCTAATGGTAACTAAAGTAAGAAAGGAAAATGTTTGATTCAAATTTATCTAAGTATCCCGTAAAAACCGCATCGATCGTCATTTTATATTTTGTAGTAATGAGTTTTCGATCATCGGATATGTTTAAATTAAGTGTTTCATTTAGAAATTCAATTAGTGGTAGATTTTTATCATCTGAAAAGTTAATATTGAAGTCTCCACTTAAAATCATCGATACATTATCATATATTTTTCACCAAATCTTTTTTCGAGTATTTCAGAACCTTCTTTTGTATAAATAATTAAATTGTCGAATAAAAATTGTTGTATCTGTCTCATAGATTTTCCAGGCGAAATATAAACGACAACCACTAATATGTATTGCCCATTTTCGGGATCGCAACGAGTAATGCACAGTATATACACATTGAACTTTTCGCTAAATCCATTGAATTTCACTTATAAAATATACACAGCACTATACGTCAGCTGTATAACTACAGATATACTGCTATAAGCATGTCGGTGACGCAAACGCACGAGATTTCACCCATCCAAAAAGTGTCCAAGGCGAACAGCACACTGCGCGTGCGCCAGTCAGAGCATGTCGGTGACGCGAACCCATAAGATTTTCCCCTACCAAAAAGTGCTCAAAGCCGCTAAAGAAGTTTTCACTTCAATAAATTACGCTAAATTGTTACAAATACATATTCCTTTAAATGAAAAACAAATTTTTCTAAGTACATTCATTTTTATAATATCCATTGCAACATTTTTGAGCTGTAACATATTTTGAAAGTTTCATAAAAGGCTCGGAGGCAGAGTTTTAAGAATATTAGTGATTATTATATATACTCACAAAATACAATGTTTGCACCTTCCAAGCTTTAAAACTGGAGACATAGCAGTATACTTCGTGCTAATGCATGTACGTAAGGGCCAATAACTCTTTATCATTCTCAATCTTACGTATATGAGGCGGAAAGGAATTGTTTTAATGAATTCTAAGATAATTTGTGTTTTAACCTTTATCCTATTGGTTTCCTTACGTGACAGACTGTGTTAAATGTAGTGCGAGAGGAGAATCTTATTAAACGCTGTCAAATTCAAAAATCCTATTAAGAATGTGAAATCCGTTTTGTCACACGTATTTTGAATGCAAAAAAGAGTAACTAGTCGATCTTCATTAAGGTATACGATTACACTCGAAACCCCGATTTTAAAGAGGCGTATGCATGAACAAATATTTGGATATTCAGTGCTACCTGAATTATAGAATAATATAAATTGCCTTGAAAATGTTGCAATAAAAAAGGCACTCAAATGTAATTTTTTGGGCAAAAAAAAAAAAATGAAGAAAGAAGGAAATATTTTCAAAAATTATCCATTTATATGGTAAATGGTTCTATAATAATAATAATATATTGCTGATATATAGATAAGATTTCTCTACAAAGCCTGAGCTAAGAGTTTTGAAAAATTTACGTTATTTTTAGGCAAAATTCACAATTTTATGGTAGTCGACTACCTTAAAACATTGAAAAGTTTCCAGCTGCGGTATGTAAGAACATGTTTTAAATAACGATGGGATGAAAATGAAAAAAAAAAAATGTTTTTCAACATCTTTCTTACTCCCCTGATTTCGCCCCCTGAAATTTCAGAATATTTCTTGAAGTGGTACGTCACTAGCACAGTCGTCGATTTCAATCCGCAGATGAAGTTAAAATTGCATCGCAGGTGGAATTAAAGGCCTGGCTAAAAATGGACTGCGAAAATGTTTCAATAAACTTAACATAAGCTTAAGAGAGTGCTGTTGCTCAAGGGTCATGTTTCGGAGAAGGATGTGTTTCAGCAACTGAACTGGTAATATTTTTCAATTTATAGACTCAGTTCAAAACTTTTGAATCCTATCACGTTTATTAAACCCGTTGTTTATAGTCAGAGAGGATAATTAAAACTGAAAAGATAAATAGTTAATTTTTTTTTATTGGGAAAAGAATTTAAGTACGAATAATGATTAAAAACGAATTCGAATAATTGAAGTTTTCCGCTAATTAAAATAAAATAACGATAATGTGTCATTAGGTCACATATTCCAAAAACCATTTCCCTGGAGGGTTTTTTTGTTTGTTTTTTTACATTTAAATTTTATATTTGACACCAAAGCTAAAGCATTTTTACGTAACAGAGTCAGTGTGGCATATGACAATGTGAGGAGAATAATACAAAGGATTGTATAATACATTATCCTCTGTAAGCATATATCAATTAATACCTTGCTTTCACGCTTTTAATGTCACTTCTTTTAAGTATGAAAGCAACAGAACTTTTTTTTGCATCAATTAAATTATTATCATTTATGGAACTACTTTAATTTTAGATTGTTTTAATTAATTTGTTCCAAGGCGCCCACAAAATCTTCTAAAAAAGGATAAAACTGTTCCTTATTTTAAGTTTAATTGTATTTATCTTAAATTTTTCTATTGAATTAGGTTCAAGTGCCCACACAAAATGTGTAAACAGGATAAATTATACACTGTGATAGTTTTAGAATAAACAAGTTAAAAAATATTTCATATATCAAATTGAATTCTATAGTTTTTTTTTGCATACATAATTTTCCACGAAATTTATTTAAGTGCGCCCAAAATGTTATAAACATGATACAATTATAGATTATGTTAGTTTTATAATAACTAAATTAAAAACAAGCACCTTATATCTGAGAAAAATCTATTACTAAAGGAAAGGTTCTACACCTTTCCTTTTGAATATATTTTCAAAAGACTTATAAAAGACTTTTCAATTTATCAGTGCAAATATTTTATCACAGAAATAGATTACTTCTTAGGAGAATTTTATTGCATTAACTTACTGTATACGTAATGTAAAATTTCGCATAAAAGGCTTCATACATCCTTTTAATATTACAACTATTAAAGGTTATTTTTTCCTTTTACATTATGAATGTTAAGTATAGAATAACGCTAATTTTTCAAACGAAAAAGAGTCAAATATTTTAGAATTTTAACAATTTTGCCAACAAACTTTTGAGATTTAGAGCAATTTTATCTATAGAAAACTGATAATTACTGGAGAATTTTAAAAACCTATTTGATTTCAGAAACTTTTTCAATGCAAATTATACTACGAATACTACGAATATAGTAAAATATACTGCGTTATAAAGGATGCATTTCAATACATTCCCTTTTTAAACTCACCGTATTATTTAAAATGTTGATCTTCACTAATAATTAACTATGTACAGATGTACTTATAAGTTTAAAGGTTCTGACTATTTTTTCGAAATCATGCTTCTGCAACTGAGCTTTGCGGAGTCGTTGACACTGTAGCGTGTTGTCGACGTTAAGCTAAACATTATAAATAATTTTTATTGTTATCTAAATAACAATTTTATTACTTACAACATTCAGAAGTTCACTGGGAAGGAAAAAAGGAAGAAAGTCACTTTCATGTGTTAGTCCTAATTGTCCAGCCGTTTCACTCCGTATTCACTCCTCGCTTCTTCTCCGGGCATCGGTTCTTCAGAGATACGGAGAACAAAAAAAAAATAATCGAAATTTTCTACCGCGGGCACTCGCCTCGCGCTT